>WSYH01012150.1:0-19399 GCA_036426205.1 Ascaphus truei | reverse complement strand
ACACACACACACATGGAGACATACACACACACACATGTACACATACACACACACGTATACACTCACACACGTATACACACAGGTATACATACACATAATGTATACACACACACATGTATACACACACACATGTATACACACACACACATGTATACACACACACACATGTATACACACACACACACGTGTATACACACACACACGTGTATACACACACACACATGTGTATACACATACACATGTGTATACACACACATGTGTATACACACACATGTGTACACACACATGTGTACACACACACATGTGTACACACACACACACATGTGTACACACACATGTGTACACACACACACATGTGTACACACACACATGTGTATACACACACATGTATATACACACACATGTATATACACACACATGTATACACACACACACACACATGTATACACACATACACATGTATACACACACACACACATGTATACACACACACACACACACACATACACACACACACATACAATGTATACACACAAACATGTATACACACACACAAACATGTATACACGTGTATACACACACATGTGTATACACACACACGTATACACACACACAATATATACATACACACAATGTATACACACACATGTGTATACACACACGTGTATACACACACGTGTATACACACACACATGTGTATACACACACACGTGTATACACACACACACGTGTATACACACACGTGTATACACACACACACACGTGTATACACACACACACGTGTATACACACACACATGTGTATACACACACATACGTGTATACACACACACGTGTATACACACACACGTACACATACACACACACACACATGTATACACACACACACATACAATGTATACACACAAACATGTATACACACACACACCCCAGCACCACCACATCAGCACACCGGTATGCCCCCCCAGCACACTGGCATTCTCGCCTCCCCACCATTCCCAGCCCCCATCAACACCATCAGCACCCACACATCGCCACCTTTGCACCTCCCCCATCGGCACACCCACATCCGCACCCCCACATCAGCACCAAACCCTCCCAAATCAGCACACCAATACAATCACCATCAGTACAGCCACAGCAGCACTACCACCGCACATGGGCCGTGTGGACCACTCCCCACCCAAATGCCACACCCACACCACAAACATCCCGGGCAACGCCGGGGCTCTCAGCTAGTATGAAATAAAGTTATTATAATTATTAATCAATGAAAACTTAAACAAGGTGTCAATTTGTACTAAACAAATTGATTTAACTACTCAATTACAGATTCTTATGTCTTTGTTCCCCATAGAATTTCCACAGTTTATATGTGCTATAGCTGCATAACTGTGTTTAAAACCAGCTCTGCTACATCGGTATACTTCTGCTACATCGGTATACTTCTGCTACATCGGTATACTTCTGCTACATCGGTATACTTCGGTCCTGTACCTCGTTGAAATGTTATAGACATTTGAAAGTTTCCTTGTACCTCTCCTCTCTCCCCTCACTCTTTTCTCCGAGATGTACATTAGGGTCTCTTAGTCTAAGGGTGCTCAACTCCAGTCCTCAAGCCCCCCTCCCACCCCCCAACAGGTCAGGTTTTCAGTATATCCCAGCTTCAGCACAGGTGGCTCAATCAGCGGCTGAGTCACCTGTGCTGAAGCAGGGATATCCTGATAACTGACCTGTTTGGGGGTGGGAGGGCTTGAGGACTGGAGTTGAGGTAGAAGTCATCTTTAGAAAGCATGCAATTGGGGGGGGGGGGGGGGGGGGGGGGGGAAATAAATAAAAAGTGATGCTTTCTGCCGACATCACAATTAATGTGTTAGTGAAACAACCGTCAATGTTCCTCTTTTTACCTGTGCACAGCTGGGCATTTTATTCTGAGGACACTGGCAACTAAAATATGAAATGTACTATTGTCAGTAAAAGCTGTGACAAGTCAGTATTATACAAAAGTATCGCAAAATGCAGTGCAATCATTTTAAATGCTACACAGTGTCCCACAAGGCGCTGTAATTATACATATGAAAAGTATGACTAACAGTTACCAAAATAAAAGGGGACAGGTTGTTCTTGGCTACATTGTGTGAAGGTTTGTTTCATAACTACTGCACTTGTCTCTGAAATAGAGGCTTTCTTTGTTAAAGTTATAGGAACGGAGGGCGCTCAGGAAAGTAAGGAAGGATTGTGTCACGTTCATTTGTTAGATTGGATTGGGTTTGCCGCAAGAGACCTATGGGGCAGATTTACAGATGACCAATGACAACTCAGTCCTACGTGGGCGCAAATGACCACATTGTAACTATTAAAAATAAGACCCCAATTTAGAGTTGGCCAAAAATAGGCACAAATGACAGGGGGTCCCATCGGAGGGGTTTGCATGGGCGATACATTGGGGGTTTTGCGTGGGTGTCCCATTGGGGGGGAGTTTCTTGGGGGTCCTTGATAGAACCACTTGACAGTCGATATGAAGGCGTGTCAATTCCAAATAGCACGTTAACACACGTTAATTAACACCTGTCTTGTTTTCGCACCTAATTTGGAGTTGGATTAATGGCTGTTTTTACGTTTATTTATTTATTTATTTATAAAATATTTTACCAGGAAGTAATACATTGAGAGTTACCTCTCGTTTTCAAGTATGTCCTGGGCACAGAGTAAAACAAATAATACATGGTTACAAGTACAGTTACATAAATGAACAAGGTATACATTATATACAAGGCATTACGTGCACAGTTAAAGAAAATATATATTATGAGCGTATGAAACAGTTACAGACCAGATTAAAGTGTGAGACACCCTTAGATTTGAAAGAACTTAAGCTGGTGGTGGATATGAGAGTCTCTGGTAGGTTGTTCCAGTTTTGGGGTGCACGGAAGGAGAAGGAGGAACGTCCGGATACTTTGTTGAGCCTTGGGACCATGAATAGTCTTTTGGAGTCTGATCTCAGGTGATAGGTGCTGTATGTGGTAGGGGTGAGGAGCTTGTTCAGGTAGCTGGGTAGCTTGCCCAGAAAGTATTTGAGGGTGAGACAGGAAAGGTGAACTTTGCGCCTAGACTCAAGTGATGACCAATCTAGTTCTTTGAGCATTTCGCAGTGATGTGTGTTATAGTTGCATTGGAGAACAAAACGACAGTTTAAAGCCCCTTCTTAATAATGTGCCCATAGGAAGCAGCCGCTAATCAGACTATACTACAAGAACCCAGCACTTGCAATGTACATGTTCTGCCATGGCTGCGATTGCTGCTCTGCCGATGCACAGACGCTCCCAGGCACTGATTGATATCCTTGAGAATAGAAGGGAAATTATGCATCGGGCCGGAGTTCATGTATTTGGCATGCCTGGTGATTAGGATTTCCAGACATACCGGCTAACCCCTCACATCATCCTAGATATTTTGGAGCATATTTGGGCTGATTTCAAGCCTAAAATACCCGCTAGAAAAGCTATCCCTCCAGTGATCAAGCTCCCGGCTGCAGAGGTTTCTTCCGCTGGGTTCTGCTGAAGCAGACTGAGCTCAGTCCTCAAAAAGGTTACATTTTTAAGGTCACGTTCTGAGGCAATTAAGCACAATCCTTATGCTGCCGTCATTATTGCGCACATACGTACTAAGATGGCCGCCTGAACGTGCGGCTTTACAGGTCTGACACGGTATTTTCCTCCAATAGCCCATGGACAACGTCAGCACAAGGGACCAAAAGCAGAAACCCCGACGAAGCCCCCCAAATCTAAAATAAATCCCCCCGAGGTCTCACAGTTGTTTAGGCAAAAAACATCCACCGCTACTTTCAGAAAATGGCCGTTTGGCCCATGCGCGCGCGCGGTCAGAGCTCGGCTCCGATGGACAGGGGCCCTCGCTGGTAACCAAACATAATCTAGGAGCGCTACGGCCGAGCAAATATGTCGCCGACTTTAAACTCGAAATAAGAGACCTAGGTGACCGCTACCGAGAGACACAAAAAATGTCTGCATGTTGTGGACCCTGAAGTTCGCGACCTCAAGGCTCAGGTCAGTGCCCTGAGAGTCCGCAGGACGCTGAAAGCCTCTCCCTCAGGAACAAATCTTGGAGTCCACAATATATAGGAGAAAATTCAAATAGATCAACTGGTAAAAATATATGACCACCCTGATGAGGAACAACTCCTCATAGAAATAACGGTGTGTTCCCTGGTATCAACAAGGTCAGTGGTCAGCCGCTATAGAGATATCATAATGCGCCTGCCTTACTCTCAAACGACTAAAGCGATCCTCAGAAAATCAACTTACTCTCTAAAACATGAAGGAAACACCCTCCAGATATTTTGTGTCCTGGAACAGGACTGTGCCAGCACTCCTCAGCCTCGCTGTTGCAACAATGTTGCGACCCCTTGTGGGTTTTTAGGCTTCAGCCAGTTGCCTTGGCAACCCCCCCTGCCTTTTTACCAGGATGGACTGCTCCCCCTCCCCTTGCCAGGTGGTATTGTCCCAGTTAATTTCCCATCAGCCCAGCATGCTGTCTCTTAGTACCAGCAGCCATCCTGAGCCGCCATCTCTCCTATCCTGGTAAAGTTACTGATTTTCACCTATCCCTATATCTTGCATTTAGCCCACTGCCCTCATCGCCCCCCCTCCCCTCCATCGCTCCCCCTCCCCTCCATCGCCCCCCCCTCCATCGCCCCCTTCCCCTCCATTGCTCCCATGTCCCAGTGTCCACTCAGTACTTCCCCCCCTTTTTATTTGTATGTTGTTGCCCCAAATAAACACCCCAGCCAGTAAGAAGGTTCCCTGGCCTGATATATGGGATCAGGTTAACCTGCCTGTCCCTACACATCTCTCAGCATGTGCTTGGACCAGAACATTTCGGGACCTCGCACCCACCAAAAAACATGTCATAAATGATGAAGATAATCAAGCAACAACCCAGTCTTCCTTTTTGGAGGCCTGGTGGTGGTGCTGCAAAAATCTTCCTACCCATGCGTGGATTTAAGCGAGATTCACTGAAAAACAAAAGGCCACCTCGGAAAAGGTGGAGCTTGGTGAGCAGCCGCCATAAATCTCCAGGTTCAACGCCACGCTGAACACCCATTTAACTTGCTGCAATCAAGGCCTATGATAGGCACTTCTACAGTCTCCACACTTTTGTCACAGTTTCTCCCGTACCTCTGTTCTTGAGTTGATGCGGGAATAGGCCTGAGCTCTGCATGCCCCTCTCTCTCCCTGCTATGCCAGTGCGGTGGCAACTATGTACCCGAGATGGCCCGAGAAGTGAGGAGCTCACAGTGTCTGTGAGTCCTGAGACCGGGACAGGTTCCCCCTCTAAATAACATTCTAATAATGATTTTATCATTACAGTTATTGTTTTATCCAACCTTCTTTCTATGTGCTGGGCTTAAGTCTAAGGTTGTCTACCATCGTTGTTCCCTGACATCCAATAGATACTATCAACTTGTAACGGTGTTGGGCCTTCCTCCCTTCTACACCAAGTTGGGAGAAAAGTTAATAAAATTACTGCCAGCACAAATTGTAATAATAATTGACCTCAATTGTCAGTGTTTATCTACTTCTGCATACATTTCCATTTTGTCTGTTGTCCATTCAGGGCGCTTCCCCTCATCTCCCCCAAATCTTGAGTACTCTTTGTACACCTAGTACAGGCTATTTCAGTTGCCCTTCCAGTATGGTGTGTGCTGTGTCCCTCTTGCTTACAAAATACCCACTTCTATTCTATCGACGCATTCTGAAACCTAATAATATAAAATAATGACAGATACAATGACTTTGTTCTTGCAATATGAAAATCACAATTATTTCATTCAACGTAAAAAGGTCTAAACTTTCCATATCAATGGTGCCTTCTGTGGTTATTCAAATATTGAAAGGCCAGTTTTCTTTTAGCAAGAAAGATAAGCACTTCTTACATAATAAATAAACCGTCTCCTTTCAAATCCTCTGCAAAGATAAACAGAAAGGGACGGCCATCCTCACCCCCAAATTCCTACCATTCTAGATTAAGTCATATACAGGTAAGTGTAACAAGCGCTAGAGCAGTCGGGTGTCGGCCAGGTAATCGTTAGTCCCTGCCTGGAGGACGGCAGAACTACTAACGAGCCCAATTGAGCCTAGAAAGTAGTTTAAAAGGCAGGACAGGGAACGGTTCTCAGGATATCCCTGCTTCAGCACAGGTAGCTCAATCAGAGGCTCGGTCTTTGAGTGAGCCTCCTATTGAGACACCTGTGCTTAAGCTGAGGTATCCTAAACACCTGACCTGTGGGGGGGGGGGGGGGGGGGAGGGCACCTGTGTGAGAACCCTGTACTAGGCAATGGGAAAGTTTATAGCAGCAAAGAAAAGGTTAGAAGCGCAGTCAGTATAGGGTTGAGGTCAAACTATATAACTTTATTAAAACATCTAGTCCCAGGGCAGAACCTCTAGGACAACAACAGCATAAGAATTAATGCATATAATATAATTAAAAAAAGAAAAAAAACTATGTGGTTGAAGCTGTATGTGCAATTGCACTCGATGGGTCTCCAAGGGGTTAAAAACGGGAGTAGCCTGATGATAAATCTCAGTCCTGCAATCTGTGCACTGCCCGGGCAGATTTAAGAAAAAAGAGGGGGTACCCCAGGGCTGAGACAATGCTCAAAAATGCTCACCCTTAATCCACTTTGATATGTTGGTGTCCCGTAATCCTCCTTGCTCCTGAAATTCGCTCCGTAGCAAGCTGTTCAGATGCGCTGATTGCGCTTGGTAGCAGACAGCCCTCCGGGTGTCCGGGTCTGATGTCACTTCCGGCTGTGACACACAGACCCTTCCCGGTAGTCTCTGGGCTTCGTCTGTCAGCTCTCCTCCTCCTTCAAGTTGCCGATCACCAGGCAAACAGGTTGCGATCAGCTGGAGCCCAACGTGTGATGTCAGCAACAATTCCACTGTACTGAATGGAAGCAACACCCTATTGCTCCTCCTCCTACGCGTTTCACCAAAGGGCTTCGTCAGGGATCATTGACTACACCCTATACTGACTGCGCTTCTAACCTTTTCTTTGTTGCTATGTACCTAGCAGGGACTGGAGGTTCCCTGTTTAAAAGAAGCTGCTTCACCTATTGGGTAGTGTTTGTCTCACTCATATATACATTTCCTTTTGCAATACCCTATACGCACCGGACTGGTTCATGTCACATGTGTTTTGTTTTTGTTTTTTGTTGTTTTTTTTTTTTATATATATATTTTTGTTTTTTATATATATTTCATCGTTAATCTTGCTCATTGCCCTCATCAAGAGTAACACCCCATCTGGCGCATTATTATTGTTCTTTTCTGAATGGGAAAGTTTGCTAATTCAGTCCCAGTGGTCAGAGTAATGGGGGACAATCATATAATTCCAATCAGTGAGAAACTTAAAGCAGGTTCACGCCATCACCGGAGCGCGCTATTCCCTTCCCTCGTCTCGTCTCATTTGTTTTGCCTCAAAGCATCTTTAAACCAAATGAAATGTCAAAATGTCACACCTTTCTTATCATTTGTTTGGACAGCAAATTAGTATAAATATAAATGTCAGACTCACTTGATATGCTTCTCAAGCACGGCTCTGTGTTATGGAGCAGAGCCGCAGCATACAGTACGGTATGTAAGAACAGTACTGTATGTAAGAACAGTACTGTATGTGAGAACAGTACTGTATGTAAGAACAGTACTGTATGTAAGAACAGTACTGTATTTGAGAACAGTACTGTATGTAAGAACAGTACTGTATGTGAGAACAGTACTGTATGTAAGAACAGTACTGTATGTGAGAACAGTACTGTATGTGAGAACAGTACTGTATGTGAGAACAGTACTGTACCTGGCCCTACAACCTCCTTCCACATTACTGTTGGAACTACGATCATTCACCCAGTAGCCCAAGCACGCTGCCTAGGGGTCACACAGGACTCCTCTCTCACATTCAAAACATTTCTAAAACTTGTTGCTTTTTCCTTCGCAATATAACAAAGATACGCCCTTTCCTCTGTTACTCAACTGCTAAAACTCTGACTCAGGCCCTCATTCTCTCCGCTGTTACTGTAAAACCTCCGCTGTCGGCGGCTTTTCCTGCCTCTCACCTGTCCTCTCCCTACAATCTATCCTAAATGCTGCTGCCAGAATCACTCTGCTCTTTCCTAAATATGTCTCAGCGTCTCCCCTCCTGAAATCCCTCTCCTGGCTTCCGATCAAATCCCGCATCTCACACTCCATTCTTCTCCTCACTTTTAAAGTTTTACACTCTTCTGCCCCTCCTTACATCTCAGCCCTAATTTCTCGTTATGCACCATCCAGACTCTTGCATTCTGCTCAAGAATGTCTTCTTTCTACCCGCTTTGTATCCAAAGCCCTCTCCCGCCTTAAACCTTTTTCACTGACTGCCCCACACCTCTGGAATGCCCTTCCCCTCAGTATCCGACTAGCACCCTCTCTATCCACCTTTAAGACCCACCTTAAAACACACCTGCTTAACGAAGCATATGAATAGCACTGTGGATATTCTGAACACATGATACATAAAGCTTGGCCCCCTGCAGACGCACTTACCAGAACTCCCTCCTACTGTCTCTGTACGTTCACCCTACCTAACAATTAGATTGTAAGCTCCTCGGGGCAGGGACTCCTCTTCCTTAATGTTACTTTTATGTCTGAAGCACTTATTCCCATGACCTGTTATTTATATTATCTGTTAATTATTTGATTACCACATGTATTCCACATGTATTCCGACATACAATACAATACAATACTGTATGTAAGAACAGTTTCCTGCATTTCATGCACAATGTTAGATTTACACCCACTTCAGATGTGGAGGATTTATGGGGGCAAATAAAAGGGAAAAGAAAGAATAACACAGAATGTGATACATCTCGTTATAATCTGTGCCCCATGTAACTCCCCCAACTCCTCCTACTGACTCTCCCCAAGGTGCAAGCTGGGGCAGAGACGCAGAATGGGATACATCTCATTATACTCTGTGCCCCATGTAACTCCCCCAACTCCTCCTACTGACTCTCCCCAAGGTGCAAGCTGGGACAGAGACGCAGAATGTGATACATCTCATTATAATCTGTGCCCCATGTAACTCCCCCAACTCCTCCTACTGACTCTCCCCAAGGTGCAAATTGGGGCAGCGACGCAGAATGTGATACATCTCATTATAATCTGTGCCCCATGTAACTCCCCCAACTCCTCCTACTGACTCTCCCCAAGGTGCAAATTGGGGCAGCGACGCAGAATGTGATACATCTCATTATAATCTGTGCACCATGTAATTTCCCGCAAGGTGGGGGCAGGTGGAGCAAAATACTTGAATAAATACTGTAGGTACTGGATGAATATACCGTAGTGTTTCACCAAAATAACCTTGATGCATAAAACCCATTGAATTCAGCAGCATTTTCAATTAGCTGCTGGAACCCTTATCTTAAGATAACCCTAATGAGTAGAGATGCAGCAGATCTCAAATTTTGATGCTTAAACCATCAGCCAGCAACACACGGTGTTCATCCCCCCAATGCCAATCTGAGGAAATGCATAAAAGACCTTTAAAGATTTGAAGTTTAAAACATCATGGTTTTCTCTGTTCATATTGTGCAATCTTAATGAATCTAAATTTCATGAAATGCAATGATAGAAACGCAAGCAATGGATCACTGTAAAAGGCCTTCCTTTATATCCATTTAACCTGCTTTCATGTGTATACAGACTTAAGATACTGTCAGGAAAGGTGTCTTTGCTAGAAATAGATTTGCCCTTGTGAGTTAACGAAGTCACCCAAGGAAAGGTTAAAACTGTGTGCTTAATTAGGACATGTGTGGACTAACAAGCAGACAGCCTCACAACTATAGGTAAGTTTGTTTTATCCAATTTGATAGATGTTGCATTAAAACACTGGCTATTAGCCGAACATACTTTAATGTGTTCAACCTAATGAAGTTTAATATTAAAGTGGCTTTATAAGTATTCACTCTATTTATATATATAAAATTTAAAGGGCAAGTTAAGCGTTTTGGAAACTGGAGAAACCGATCATTTACTTTTAAAAGTAATTATTGCGTCTCAAAAGTTGCAGAATTTACAGTATCTGTAAAATGATTGAGAGGGAGCTTGGATTAGGCAAAAAATCTGGTCAAAAGTCCTGGACAGGACCGAAATGTTGGCCGATATGAAATAAGATCAAAAGATGCACAAGCGCCTATAACTGTAAGATGTAGATATGTTAGCTTTGCTTTTAAAAAAAACAACGGTTAGCTCGTTGTACTGTGTGGCTATTTTCTTTGCATGGAATGTGTGATCCCAATAGACACGATTTTTCAGATGAGGAAAGTCTTATAGAATACACCATTTTGTCTGCTACTTATTGCCCTGTAGAATCCTGAGATTTGACCAGGACAATCTTGCAGCTGCTGGAATATGGCATTTATTGACTTGAATATGCTGGAAAGAAGAAGCGTATGTATGTATGTATGTATGTATGTATGTATGTATGTATGTATGTATATATGTATGTGAAGAAGCGTTAAGAAGCATATATATGTATGTATGTATGTGTGTATGTGTGTGTGTATGTGTGTGTGTATGTATGTATGTGTGTATGTGTGTGTGTATGTGTGTATGTATGTGTGTATGTGTGTATGTATATGTGTATGTGTGTATGTGTGTATGTATGTGTGTATGTATGTGTGTATGTATGTGTGTATGTATGTGTGTGTGTATGTATGTGTGTATGTGTGTATGTGAGATTAGTATTTACTACTTACCCATTGTTGATATTTTTGGACTAGAAATGGAAGCTGTATTGTGGTCAGTCCCCTCCTATAAATACAAACTTCTCTTTAAAGGACGTATTCACAACATTTCTAACTAGTCGCTACTGGTGCATATTTATTCATTTATAAACGAAAACATTGCTTATTGAATGAAGTGTTATATGTCATTCCTAGCGGGGTCACCAGTGGTGAAACGTAAGGGTTAAACCCCATACATAGTGCAGAACTCTTCCCCATAGGAGCCCAGTTGGTCCTAGCAAAGGGGCATGGTTCAGGTTAGGATAGAAGGAGGTTCCACTGGGTGTAATCAGAAGGGAAGAAGTCTTTCCTTATCGGCTCTGTGTAAGTCCCTCACTATGCATAGCCAGGCTGGGGACCACATCCTCGTCGAGAGAAGCTCCCCAAAGGGAGGACCAGGTAACGGGGACCAATACGCTTAGAGAGGACTTAAAGATGCCCCTTTTCCCTCAAGCAGTAGGATGTACACATACCCGAGTCGTACTGTATGCTCTGTAACACCCTACAAGCTACGTAGGGCCACTGTCATATGGGAGCCCCAGCCTAGGAAGGCCACAGATAGGTAGAAGTTATTGCTATTTGCAGTTATCAAATACAGACTATCGTTATCTTTTTATGGAAAAGCACGTTTCTTTTCAACATCTCATGGCACTGTAAGCTTGTTAGAAGAGGGCAACAAACTAAAATAACTCGTCTCATGTTAAAAGTAATAAAGATGTGACTAAATCAGCGGGGGGGGGGGGGGGTTATGCTAATCCTCTGGTCTTTTTATCTGTTATATAAGGAAATCTGCACCGGCAGACATATCTTACAGAGACACAAATACATTTACCGACATTTACCGACAGCTAAATGATATCCTATGAGGTTAAACATCAACTTAAAGCATTGATTTAATGACATTTTTAGATGTTCTCATTTGAAGGCCGTTATCTGATATTAATCTTCTGGGGCAACTTTGTTTCAGAATCACCGATTTAGAAACAATAATTTTACTTTTAGAAGGGGCCAGAGGTAATCCAAACCGCACGTTATAAAAAGAAATTAAAAAAAGGTTGTTTTCATATACAGTACTAGCTGAGAGACCCGGCGTTGCCCGGGATATGTGTGTGTGTGTGTGTGTGTGTGTGTATGTATATATATACTAGCTGAGAGACCCGGCGTTGCCCGGGATATGTGTGTGTGTGTGTGTGTGTGTATGTATAATAAATATACAGCTGAGAGACCCGGCGTTGCCCGGATATGGTGTGTGTGTGTGTGTGTGTGTGTATGTTATATATATATATATATATATATATATATATATATATATATATATATATATATATATATATATATATATATATACTATCTGAGAGACCCGGCGTTGCCCGGGATATGTGGTGTGTGTGTGTTGTGTATGTCTCTATATGACGCCTAGCTGAGAGACCCGGCGTTGCCCGGGATGTAAATACGTAATAGGTAGTATTATTTATAAATCGTGGAACAATAGGTGAGTATTTGTTGTAAAGGTTGGATAATAATATTGAAAAGAAAGATGGAATAAAATGTAATACGATGTTGTATAAAAATGGTTTATTGTAAACACACCACAGTACAATGTATATTTTGGTGACATAACAGATGTAAAAATGTGAGGCGTGTGTCCCGCTAGGGTGCGAGCGGATGTGAGGCGTCGGGTGGGTGTTCAGTACGGGTGGCGCGTGGGTAGTGAGTGCTGGCTGTGGGTGGGGGTCCTGCTAGGGTGTGAGGCATCGGGTGTGTGTTGAGTGCGGGCGGCGGCTGGTCAGTGATGTCGGTGTGTGAGTGCGGCAGCTGGTCAGTGATGTGGGTGCGTAGGGGCAGGAGGCGGCAGGATTGTGTCGAGTGTGTGGGGTGGGTGAGAGGCGGCGGGTGTGTGTCGAGTGTGGCAGGTGGGTGAGAGGCGGCGGGTGTGTGTCAAGTGTGGCGGGTGTCTGTTGAGTGCGTGCGGAGGCTGTGGGGCGCAGGGGTGTGATGCGGTGGGCGGGTGAATGGCAGAGGCGGCGGGAGTGCGGGCGGGCGAAAGGCAGAGGTGGGCGTGCGAAGGGCAGAGGCGGCAGGAGTGCGAAAGGCAGAGGCGGGTGAAAGGGGTGAAGGGGGGGTTGAGGGGGGGGGGAGGGGGGGGGGGGGGGGGGGAGGGGGGGAGGGGGGGGGGGGTGGGGATGAGCAATCTGATTGGCCAGAGGCTGAGTGATAGACCGACGGACCAATCAGATTGCCCATAAGCACAGCCAACATACAATGTTTTCCAAAAAATATATATATAGATTCAGCCTTTCATTACCTTTAATGACAACTAATTACCTAAGCTGCCAATCGATTTGTTCTCCTGTGATCGATCTGCAAAGATCCTGCTTCCCAGGGTTCACTAAATGGCTGCCTTGCAGTTTCAATCATTCCTTCAGTCAGTGAAACTCAGCAGCTACAATGTATTCTTATATTACTACGGTAACATTATCTATTGTTGGAGTTTGCAGCGCAAACTGCTGGGAGCATTGGCAACAAAGGATCACAAACAGGAAAGTTTTGCAAAGCGTCCGTAATGCGGCCAAGCGCACTACTGCCCAGTGCTGGCGGAATTTCCCATGAGGATTAAAGCAGCAGGATATCCCTGCTTCGAAGGCAGAGCCACCTGTGCTGAAGCAGGGACTGATTGAGCCACTCGTGCTGAAGCAGGAACTGATTGAGCCACCTGTACTGAAGCAGGAACTGATTGAGCCACCTGTACTGAAGCAGGGGCTGATTGAGCCATCTGAGCTGAAGCTGTGGTATCCTGAAAACCTGACCTGTTGGGGGGAGGGGGAGTGGCTGGGGTTGAGCTCCCGTTATAGGGTATTTCTAATAGAAGTTTTGGTGTCAATTTTCACTTAGAAATATTCACTTTTGTACCCCGATTTCATCACTATCACTTTTTCTCACTATTAAACAACGCGGGTGAATTTAGTGCTTTTGCGGCTTACTCTGTGTGTCTTGTGGAATAGCACCATTTAGCAAATATGGGCCATAGTCTGCTTTTCACAACATCTTTGACACACGCTGCCTGCCTTTATTCCTTCCATTTCATCATGAATCTCTCATACGTAACTTTTCATTGAAAGTGAGATATTTGATACTCGGGTTAAAGTTTGATTTGATTACTTTCAATGGATGTCAAGAATATTGATTGTCTGTATTAGGGGGTCTGCAGAATATATTAACTGGAATCCTGCCGGGCTTCAAAACTCGTAGTCCGCAGTCAATATCGATTAAATAATTCCTTACTACATGAGGGGGATTATAGTATACATTAAAATCCTCAGAGGCTGCATCATATTTCCTCACACTGGTAATGTTTGCCCAAAGCAAAATAACGCTGATAAAAACAGCACTTTTATGAAATTGTATGCGGTTTTGCATTCAGAAAATCCAAATAATTTTAATGTGCCCTAACTTTACTTTACAAGTTTGTTGTAATACACGTTTTTATTTACATTGTACAGAAATTTGTTACAAAAAGATGCTTTAATAGAGTACCAGTAAGTAACCCAACACATACAGTATTGCATTTTCTATGCGTTTCTTGCAAGGTGAAGCAGAATGGTTCAATGTCAATGACGGTGACATTCGGGGGCATCCCCTAAGGTTGGAGGAAAGGAGATTTCACCAGCAACAAAGGAAAGGGTTCTTTACAGTAAGGGCAGTTACAGTGTGGGATTCATTACCCATGGAGACTGTGATGGCAGATACAATAGATTTGTTTAAAAAAAAAGTTGGATATCCTTTTAGAAAGGAAAGGTATACAGGGATATACCAAATAAGTATACATGGGAAGGATGTTGATCATTGGATGATATGACACTGGGGTTTTTTGTTTGCCTTCCTCTGGATCAGTACACTGTAAGTATAGATATAGGATAAAGTGTCTGTTGTCTAAGTTTAGCACAGGTTGAACTTGATGGACGTGTGTCTTTTTACAACCTCATCTACTATGTAACTATGTACCTAATAACAATGTACTATTGTAACTGGGAAGAAGTATGAACGATCTACTATGTAACTATGTAACATATAAACTTGCTACATCTGTAATGTGTGGTAAGTATGTAAACTATGCTTACTACACGTAAACTATGTACCTATATAACTATGCTACTATGTAACTGTGTAAGTATGTAACTATGCTACTATGTAACTATGTACCTATATAACTATGCTACTATGTAACTGTGTAACTATGCTACTATGTAACTATGTACCTATATAACTATGCTACTATGTAACTGTGTAACTATGTAATTACATTTCATATCAATTAAACTCGAGGGAATTATTTTTGCGTCTCTGACGTAGGAACTACCTTAACACGGCTGTGATATTCGGAGGTGTGACGATGAGTTGAATTGTAAGAAGGGAAAACATTTGCATTTCGCCACCGACCCAATATCTGGATCAGAATACCGCCAATCAGTAATGGATGGACCTTGCATCGGTGATGGTGCTGTAGTTAAAACATGTCTGCTGCTTCGAACCAAATTGTCCCTCCATAAACTCCGGCTACACACCAACATTTCTACTTTTGCTTTTTTTTAAAATGTTTTTAAACATGAAAATAAAAATACACGGCGTCCCCACGCTGCCATATTGATGATGTCATTTTCGGTACAGGTAGTTCCATGTATCATATATGTCATATACGTTTCAACCCTCCCTAAAGCCCCTCAATGACTACGATACAATGTAGCACCATACTTAATTCTGATGATACTTCACTGCTGAAGGCTCCGGCCCCGGTGGTCACTGCTGAAGGCCATGGCCCCGGTGGTCACTGCTGAAGGCCACGGCCCCGGTGGTCACTGCTGAAGGCCACAGCCCCGGTGGTCACTGCTGAAGGCTCCGGCCCCGGTGGTCACTGCTGAAGGCCACGGCCCCGGTGGTCACTGCTGAAGGCTCCGGCCCCGGTGGTCACTGCTGAAGGCCACGGCCCCGGTGGTCACTGCTGAAGGCTCCGGCCCCTGTGGTCACTGCTGCACGCAGGTCTGACTGCCTGGCGGCGCGTGCGCGGGTGAAAGCCGCGATCTGCGGTCTGTGGTTGAGCTTCAGGAGAAGAGCAGGAGATCGCGACGGGGAGGCGTGGCGGGGGCGCGGCCATGATGTCACGTGGCTGGTTCGCCCTCATTGGCTGAACCGCCGCAGTGACGTGGCCAATGCTCGGCCGCCACGCCAAAAGACAAAAATCTTGTCTTTTGCCAAGGCGGTGGCGCATCGCGGCTTGTGCGCGCACGCACACACGCCGACTGGGGCCTGCCCCATAGAGGGCTGTGCCGTGTGTGCGGGGCGCACGCCATCCCGCGCGCAGCTGCGGCCACTGGGGACCTAGCCTAAGCAGTCAGTCCCAAATGAAACCTTTCAAACAGCCCCTCCTGCTGTCGCTGAATGGTGCATTACAGGTAGAATCATAAATGACATGGCACACCGAGAGCCCACCCATTCATCTCTCCATAAACACACGGGGTACACCAAGGTCACAGCTTCATCTCTGAGCTTACAGTCCGAATAACAACCCTGCCAGGTTGCCTGTTACCGGATCAAAGCCCATGGCATGTCATACCCATGGCTGACCCCAGCTGCTGTGGGATAGTAGAATGAACCAATCCAACCTGGTTAAGGGGAACCAATTTACTTATCCAACCTGTACATCATCCTCTGGGCACCCAAGCCTAGCAAGACACCATCTCCCCGGCCACAGTAAGTTAAGGTCTTCAAGTGACCTTAGTGATGGCAAAATTGCTCTCGCCATACTGTACCTTCCTGAAAATCACATAAATAATATGTTTGCCAGCAGTGTATATCAGATAGGTGTACTCAATCCATCCAAAACACGCCAGTGATGGCCTCCTGGAACTCAGGGTGCCTTAAAGTGCCGTCCAAGTTTATTTGCATATCTGATTAGCATATTTCCCAGGTCTCTCCTCTCCAATATTTCAGTGTCTGGTCGAATCGAATGTGTGAATAGTTGCCACAGGCAGAATTGCATGTATTTGCATGAATGTATAAAGACCTTTTAAAGGTAGGTGAATACAAATACAACAATTGAATGCTGGCGAATATTTCATCCATCTATACCTGTAAAGGGAACTAGATAGTCCCCTACAACACATGATATTGATATGCCCCCAGCAATCCTACTATGCAGATGGATCTAAGTGGCCCTGCCCCAATCAAGTCTTACTTCCCCTTCTCAGCTTGGTCTGTTTTGGACAGGCGCAACCAAATCATCAAGAGCTTGTGACAATATTTCCCACCTCCAAACCTTCGAATTGAAGAGTAGAACAACTCTCCCGTCCTTAAAGCCACATTAAAAAGCCAACGCAAAAGCTGCCTTAAATAGAGTAGCCTCATAACTGGACTGGCAAATGCCTTGCACTACCTGAAACAACCCAACAAGTTGGGCTCGTGAAAGTCTTTAATCCAGCCTCTGAACCATGAAAAACAACGAACCTGCCAAGAATGCCAGAGAGTCGTCTGTCACATCTGAAAAACGGGCCTGTCGTGGGAGACTAGGAGACTTAACACCGATATCACAGACACCAGACAGAGCAAGAGGTTAAATAGAGCAAGTTTATTTCGACCGAGATCAACAGACACAACACTTCACATAGTTTGGTCCCAACTCACCCACGACAGTGAATAAGGGGGAATCCTAACTCAACTAGGTGCCTGGCGCCTCTTCCAAAGTGTACCCGGGCATCTTCCACTCTCCGTCCACTTTGGGTACCACAGTGGTCTAGGGATGCTATTTGAGCTATGTAAATAAGGACCTACGTAAAGGTCTTTGTCCTCGTTGAATCTTCCACTTATGCCAACAACACCTCTGATTATTATATGCTGCAGGTCTCCAGAAATGAGTCGAACATCTGGATGCAGAGTTGCACATCTCCAAAATACAACAGGTTGGTGGGAAGGGGATCATAATACATATTTACTAAGCAACCTTCTGCCATAATAAACCTTCCGGTGCTGGAAGTCCCCTTCACCGACTGTTGACTTGATTGAACTGTAAGGTGTTTAGCAGAGCCAGGTGGTCCCTTTGCGCAGGAAACTGATTCGTACATGTGTCCCTCAATATTTTGCTGGTGGGACTGTTGCAGGAGTTATTGTTAGTTCTGATCCTTTCTAGCGGAATTGTGCCTTCTGTGTTAGAGACACTCTAAACCGGGCTGATCAGGTGGTCACTTCCTCTAAAACCCTATTAATTACATTTAGGAACATAAAATAATTGCATTTATTAAATTGAGAATGATCAATTAATAGGTCATTTTATGTAGCGTGTGAACAATTTCGGCAATAATTTTACTGCCGTAAAAACGATATTTTACATACAGAGAAATACATTTTTAAAAGGTGTGAAACCACAGGTAATATGGTACACAAATGTCTCAGGATTTAACCCCTTTGCCGCCAGAGGAGCCAACAATGCATTAATTGCCCCTCTGGTAGTAAAGTGTGTATATGCCCTGTTGTATTGCCAACTTATCTGTGTGTTCAGATTGATCAGAATTGTCCTGCAGGGAAAAATGTTAATTTCACTTTGTACCTCTGGCTCTTGTAATATAAACCCGAGATTAACATTGACTAAATGTTGGCTTGTTGATAGTCGTAAGAGCAATATTAGCAGGGGAATGCTGCTACCAACTATTAGAAAACCAATGTAATTTGTGTTAGCTTTGAAAGACTACTATAATGAACACCCAAAGGGGTCAAGATTTGAGATGCGATTACTGAACGATTGAACTACTGTACGGTACTCCTCAGCGAAATTGCGGAAGAACAAGTCAATTTGGAAACCAGATAGTTCTTTAGGCAGAAGAGAGAAGATTCATTATCATTTAAGCTGTAATATCATCAGAAGATCCCTTTCCTTTGTGTTCATTATCATGCCACTGCGACAACATTGCTAATTGATCAAAAGCCAATTAAGGGACCGTCCCTGCTCGGGTGAAAGTGGATAGGACAGGGGCATGTTTGGGTTAAATGGACAATCCATGCAGTTTTTTGCATTTATTATTATTTTAACATAGGATTGAAGCAGGGTTCTCTGAAGCAGAATCCGATTAATTTCAGCTCCGGGACCCCCTGCTTCCGGAGATACGTACCTCCGTAGGTGGTGCCGGCACCCCGTGCTTCCGGAGATACTCACCTCCGTAGGTGGTGCCGGGACCCCCTGCTTCCGGAGATACTCACCTCCGTAGGTGTTGCCGGGACCACCTGCTTCCGGAGATACTCACCTCCGTAGGTGGTGCCGGTAGCCGCTGCGGCTCGACTAGCAGGGATCACGTAATGGCCGCTTTTCAAAGCTTCTGCGGGCCAATAGGAAACTGTGACATCATCCGGTGCGGCTTCCTATTGGCCCACATGATGCGGGGGCTTTAAACTTTGAGAAAGACATGAGGGTGAGAGAGAAAGGAGAGTGAGCAAAGAGGGAGATAGAGAGAGCAAAGAGAGAGAGCAGAGAGAGAGAGAGAGAGAGAGAGAGAGAGAGAGAGAGAGAGAGAG
>WSYH01012149.1:0-19399 GCA_036426205.1 Ascaphus truei | reverse complement strand
TTTACTATTGCATACTGTAGTCCAATATAGAGTAGCTACAGTATACGTACGTACCACAATGCCATAATACAGGATTCACCTAAGTTAAACTGCTCAATTTTTTTTTTCAGAGGAGAGCAGCACCAGCCACCTGGTTTACCCACAACCCCAGTATTCTAACACAGCCCCCTAGGCACAGTATACAGGAGTTCCAGTATAGAGTAGTATGACGTACTACACCGCACACAATGCCATAATACCAGTATGTCCCACATAACTGCAACTTACCATGCTTTGTTTTCTTGCTCTTTTCCAGAATAACAAGGATGGCCTGGGGAGAGGGGGGCTATCGTTGTAAAGTCTGCTCGAACTGTATGTACAGCAAGTGCTTCTAGAACTACCGAATAAACCCCTGCAGTCATGATGTACACAAAACCTCTCCTCTTTCAATGAACTACTGTACTGTACACAGAATTGAGGAAGAAGATTAAAGACAGGAAAAATATATTAATTATATATATATATATATATTATATATTATTAATTAAACTATTACAATGTGCATCCTATTTCATTGATTATCCCACAGGCCACCTCAATTCTCATTCTGACAGAAGACCCTTAATAAAAGACTGCATTTTGTATTACATGATATTTTTATATTTGTTTTTTTTGTTCCTGATAAATAAAATAAATATTATTTACACCTTCACGATAATCATAAACACATGCGGACAACAAACCCCCCCCCCCCCCACCTACACCAAAGAAAACGAAAGAATGACAAAAAAGCTGGTATTTATCATCCAACAACAGAATCAGATAATGTTGTGTGAACTCGCATCTCTCACAGTGTGTGCAAATCAGATTTACATATCAATTCGAGAATGGCATTATGTACAAAAAGCCGTTACCGTTAACAAAGCCTCAAAGGGTTTCCGGGGGGGGGGATGGGCGGAGTCTATGCGCCCCCTAGTAATCATCAGCCTGTGTTACGTAGCTCCCATCCAAAGAGGATTAACCACGCAGGCGCCACCTCCCAGCTGACGTCGGTGACAGCTCAGCCAGGGATGGAATTAAAAACACAATGGCAGCTTCGAAACTGACAGGACTCTGTAGAGGTGTCTGTCGAATAGAGTTTCAAATCCTTGAGCCCGAGCCTCATGGTGGTGCGTGGGGGAGCCGGTGGCACAGGTACAGCAAGCATGAAGGATTAACTGTACGGAAGTTGCTTAAACAAATGACATAATTTCAAAAAGGCAGGTCATCATAATAATTTGATCCAACACCCCTAAATACAAAAAAATCACACAAATAACCATGTGCAGTACGAAACATCAAACGCACAGTGTCACAGTCAAAGCTGCAGCACAGATGGAAAATAGTAATGTCAAGTGGCTTAGGCAGGCTTGTGGAAAAAATTAAATAAAAAATGCCCCAGGAGAGAAAACAATATATATATTTTCTTTGGTCACTACACCTGAAAACTTCGCAAGCAAGCAGTGGTGAATTTACAGGCGCATGCGCAGTAATCATCACTTTGTACTGAAAGGTCAAAGAAATTACATAATTAAAAGGCAGGTCAGCATATAATTTGATCCCTACACCCCAAATACAGTACATAAAAGCACACTAATACCATGTGAGGTCAAAACGCAGGGCGCAGTCAAAAAGCTTACAGCAAAGATGAATCTATCGTCATATCAAGATGGGTTAGGCAGGGGCTTGTTGGAGAAAATAAAAATAAAAAATGAGGAGAGAAACAAAAAATATAGATTTTTTGGTCACTCACTATTGAATTTCGCAAGAAAGCCGATTCCGGTAATGTACAGGACGCAGCGCCGTAATCATCTGATCGCTACTTCAAGCAGGAACCTGTGATTGAAACCAGAAAAAACACACATCCAAAGGAATGGCGTGGGCCAGACGGCGGGTTACTGCACTGTAGAATAAGATAAGAAGTTGAAATACTGCAGGCTAGTAAAATTACCTCCTGTATGACCAGGCGGCGCCGGGGGCGCGAGCCGAGGGCCCCGAGAGCACGAACGGGCTATGCCGAAATGTGATACTGTTACAGTACACGCAGATGCGTTTTTCAACAATTCTTCCAAATGAGACTACAGCCACTCGCCACAAATCGCACCCACTCCGTATAAATATGACCCAAATTTACCCCCCCCCCTCCAATTACGGTGCCCCGCGCACATGCAGGATGTTTACTGACGTAGGTTGAACTGTAAAGGATTCACCGTTACTGTCCAAAGACCAACAGTCCCCGCGCACTAACGCCCCCCCCTGAGTTTTTACGACGGTATCTGCAGTATTCGCAGACAGACGATAATAAAGCAAGATTACGACGCACTAAAATACCGCAATACACTAACAGGACAAACCAAAAAAAACGCTTCATGCGCACGGTTATCAAAGGCTGCGCAAACCCTCCCCCTGGCCACGAATTGGATAAAGGGCACCACTGTATCACTGTGCATGTTTATCCCCCCCTCATTCAAATCCAAATTAATGAAAAATAATAATTATGCAAATCGCCACGCTGGACCAGTATTTGTGCCCGGTATGTACTAATACCCCACAAACACGCAATAAGGATTGGCCCACAATGGACTCACTATCGAAATCCTGTCAAAGTTAACCCTAATAATTGAAAGCGTGAATCCTAGCACAGCCAAACACAATGAAGTGAGTGATAACTATGTACAGGAGGTCAATATATTTAAATTTGAATGCGATAAAGTGATAAGAAGCCCTCACAGGTGCATTCACAGAAGTACATTGGGGCGTGCACCATCACAATAAACACTTTTTAACATTCTTTAACCCCAATGCCAGAGTCGAAAAAACAAACAGTGAAAAGTGACAAAAAGTGAAAAAGTGTACACCCTAAACAATTATGACCCACGTTGAGCTGATGATACCCCTAAACCCTTAACGCCCCAAGCCAGAGTGTGATTAATTTGCGCAAAATTGCCCACTTAACTGAATTGACCTTTACCGGCGTTATTGCTAGTAATACTTCCTGCCCTATTGGTCCCCCCCATCCAATATAAAGTCCTAAGCAGTGAAGCAACCTTAATTGCACCAGGTAATAAAGCAGCTAGCAGGAGCGTCATCAAACATGCTAATATGCCTACAGACACTGTGTATGACTGCACAGTAGAACCCATAAGCAGAGGCAGACGACCACACTAACCGCCCCGATAACCCCAATCAGCAGATGAGGGTGCCCTCCCACATAGCTTATATATGAACGCTACTTGCTAACAAGTAGCAGGCTCACAAACCCCCACATCGCTCTCAACAAGACTCGGGAGTCCCTATGATAGTGAATGTAATATATTGCGTAACCCCGTATGACAGAGCCCCCCACAATATCATTGCAGCTCTATGATGAATGGCTTAAAGTGCCCAAGCTTGATGCAGGGAGAATCTCCCTATATGTAAACTGTCTCTAAACGTTTGCTTGCTTGCAAGCAACACAGCTAAAATCGCTGTCAAGCATCCTGTACTCACGGACGTCCCGTAGTTTAGCTGTGTCAGGCACCCACTTGTACGGCACTTATATACACCAATACACAGATGTAAGCGTGATACTAAGCCCTGAATGATCTCTATTCATCCCTGTGCTGCTGGTGCCATGAGCCCTCCAGTGCCTGCCGGAGCGTCCTCCTAGCTGCCACTTGATCGCGAATCAGCGAAACCAACGTGATGTGGACGTCACCACACGCTCATGGTGCACCAACGCCCTACGCCGGTCTCTCTCCAGGGCGGGAGCTCCAGACCGTCAGGGGTAGGTGCCCTGCTGCGCTCCGGCAGGCATGACGGCGCCATTGCCCACCAGCAGCCAGCAGAGGAATAGAGATAATATCGATATCATATATCGGATTATTTTTGTGTAGAGAGATGAGATACGAGAGCTCCCCTTTTTTTGTTTGTTTGTGGGTTATACGTATATAGTATATAGAATATTACCCATACTGTAGAGATATGACCATGTAATTAAAAGTCTGCACAAAATGGCTAGAAAAAACTATGTTTAAGTGTTATGGGAAATGTAATGAGGTGAATGCAAATCTTATCTAGCAACAACTGGTAGTTAAGTGTTCTTTTTGATAAACAATATCCCTCATGGATACTTTTTACAATTGCGACCTGTCATAGACATGGTACATGTACACACAAGTGGCATTTTATTGCTGTAAAATTATAAAGAATAGTCAGATCCCACAAGTAAGCCACCTCTGTGGAAACATTTGCTGATGGTCTTGTCCTTTGTTAAGGCAGGCCCAGGCACAAACCCAATACGGCCCCGCGCCGCCCTGCATGCGGACCCCCTTATCCACCCCACCCCACCCTTACCCCACTTCCATGGTAAGACTTAAGGCTGGTTAGCGCGCTCCACGCAGGGACCTGTGCTCTAACCCCATATGCCAGCAGCGGCCCCCCGGTGACACGCTTATTAGGGCACGCCCCGGTTAGCGCGACCAGGAAACTTCCCGGGGTGCAGTGCAGAGATGCATCCCTTGCACTTCCCCTGCCGACGCCGCGTAGCAACTGACGTCACTACCATTCGTCCAGCTAAGGGATGCCTGACATGGGAGGAGGAGGGGCCCCCAGCTGCTGCCACATGGGAGGAAGAGGCAGGGGGGCCTCTGCTGCACCCCCATCTTGGGAGGAGGGGGCTGTTGCTGACAGTAAGGACGCACAGGGCGGGGCTGCTGACATGGGGTGAGGAGGGGGGAGTGAAAGGACGGCAGGACGGGGGGTGCTCATGTGGGGGCGTTGACATGTAGAGGCAGGGGGGCTGGCTGAATGGGAGGGGGGGGCGGCATCTGGACATGGGGAGGAGGGGGGTTATGACTGGGAGGCCAGCGAGCGGGGGGCTAGGAACATGGGCCGGGGCTGCTGACAGGGCAGGGTGAGGGAGGAGGAGAGGAGCGAGGGGAGGGCTGACAGGACGGCTGGGCTGCTATGGCATGGGAGGGGGGGATATGACAAGGGAGGAGAGAGGGCCGGCTGCGTGACATGGGAGGAGGGGGGGGCTGCGGCACATGGGAGACAGGGGGGGCTGACTGAAATGGAGCGGCTGGGGGAGGGCGATGAACATATGGTGGGGGCCCGCTTACTGTAGAATGGAAGGGGTCGGGGGCTGCTGAAAGGGGCTCTGGGGGCTCTGCGTGGGGGGGCTGCGTGAAATGGCTGTTGGCGGGCTGCTGTGGGGGGCGCTGAAACGGGCTGTGTGGGCCTGCTGAATGCACACTCCGGGGGCTGTTCGTGGGGCTGCTGTTGGGGAGGCTGCTGAAAGGCGCGTGGGGCGAGTGTGGGGGCGGCTGCTGAATGGGCGTGCGCGGGCCGACTCTGTTGTCATCTGTAAGGGGGGAGGTGGTAGTGGTTGAGGGTTGTGGTGGTGAGCCTGGTGTCTAGGTTGCAGGCGACGAGTGATGTGAGCGGTGCTCCGGGAGGAGAGTGATGTGAGGTGCAGGGGGAGGATTGATGTGAGTCCCCCTGCAGTGGGGGGAGAGTGCCTGTGAGGTTGCAGGGGGCGAGAGTGATGTGGGTTTTGCCTGGGGGGGCGGAGTCTGTGAGGTGCTAGGGGGGGAGGAGTGAAGTGAGGTGAGGGAGAGTGAGTGGGTGCAGGGGGGACGAGTTGATGTGAACCGTGCAGGGCGCCGGCCGAAGTGATGTGGAGCGTGCAGGGGGGGCCGAGAGTGACGCTGTGAGGGCAGGTGGGGAAGGTGTGTAGTTGCCCGGTGGTATTGTAGGTTTGATCGTGGAGGGGCAGCCGATATTATGTGTATGTGCGTGAGGGGAGAGATGGGGGTATAGAGATCGATGGGGAGTTCTCGCAAGGTGTGATGGGTTTTGGCGACCGGGACGATATGAGGATGATGATGATGATGATGGATGCCGAAGGGTGCGGATGGGGAGACTATATACGATGAGGATGATGTGAGAGGTCGCGGAGGAGAGATCCGATGATGATGATGATGATGATGATGTGATGCATGATGATGATGATGATGATGATGATCGATGATGATGATGGATGATGTGATGATGATGATGATGACTGCTGATTTAACCGTGCGGCCCCAAACCAAATCTTTGTTCCTTGGAGAAGCTTCAGCATCTCACTGTCGACAAGTTCCCGTGCAGGGGCCATGGTGTCAGGTTAACCACTATCATGAACTATGCGCCCGCAGACCGTTAATTCGCTTGAGGGCCAGAATACTGTGAACTATGTGACATTCATTTAATTGGTCTTGGATTTTTTTTCTTGTGTTGAATACAGTTTTTAAATACTCATCTTGGTGTGCAGCATCGTTTTGGTTTGTTTGTACTCAGCGCTCATCAGCATTTGGTCTGACCCATTCGTTCTAAAGTGAGGTCTTTTTTCCTCTGTAGTGTCATAAGAAAATCGGTTACTGTTTCGTAAGATTAAGTGTGAGATTATGACCTATTTGGTCACTACCATGGTGTTGAACAAATAATGGGTTTAAAAAGCAGCATGCATGTCTCTCATCTTTAGGCAATATCACTCGAAATGTTGATTTAGTCATAAAACAAAAAACTGATCATTGAATAAAGGGTGCTGCTCTATATACTAAACATTATTTGTATGGAGATCATGAGTTCCTTATTGCTCATATGTGATTTCGTCATAATATCAATCAGATATTTTTTCAGGTTTATACTGATTATACTAAAACTACAACAAGGACCTAGCGGGGATCATCACAAACTTACTATATAACACTTAACATGGAGTGATTGGCAAGTATGAGATCACACCTCTGTTGTTGATATGCATTCAAGTCATGGGTACTACTTGAGAAAGGGAAACATTATTTGAACAGATTCAAAGCAGAAATTGTACATAAAGACTGATTTAATTTATGTAAAAAAAAGTCCTTACCTAACTAAGATCGTGTAACAAAATGTTCTTATTGACGTGGGACTGCCCTTTTAAATGCTGTGTACCCTTTTAAAATGGTGATTAACACTACACAGGAAAACTGGCCTTGGGTAAATATAAAGTGTATCATTTTAAAACATCGGTGTGTGTACTTAAATTTTTCTCACAATTTTTAACTGTTTTCTTATTCTAGTTAAAGAAGTGACGTTAAAAACTTAATACTCCCAAACAGACAGGAAGATTTTGGAGTATACCAATTGCAAGACAGGCAACCTGATTTTATTATTTTTGTGGGACGGTAATAATCTGTGTTTTGTCACTAACCATGATCGTATATGCAGTAATGTAAATTACTCATATTGTAAAAGGAAATAAGGCACTTGTTTGGGGAACACTCTTTATAGTCAAGGAACATTTGAATAAAACAACTCATATATTGCCCTAAAGATAATTAGACCAAAAATTCTTGAATACCCTTCAATATTCTAAAAAATGGTTTCATCTGTTCCCCATAAAATATCCGGAGCACTGCTGCCCCAACTGGGTGAGCTAAGGGCATGGCTCCTTATGCATAAACCCAAGCCTCATTCTACAGAAACTGGACTAACCATATAAAACCCTTGATGCAAAATTCCCATCAGGGATACTCCATTTCGAGGAAAAGGATGGTCAAAGAGGTGAGGGGTGTTATTTATATTGCAAGCAACCTTACAATTTTACGACTGCTTAATAACTCAACACAGCCACCCTATTTTGAATCCTGAGTTTGGCGAGGAATTACTCGCACTTTTCTACGCCAATGCTTGATTGCTGGCATATTACCGACTCCCCTAAAGCCCCTCTACAGTCCCTGATTGATATCACCCAGTTGTTGGGGCCTCATTGATCCGAGTGAGGGAGTGGGCTGTAGTTCAGTGGGGATTTCAAATTCACATGTGTCTGACCCATAAAAAAACACACATCCAGATACAAATAGTCACTTAACCTAACGCAACTAATTCCTCCAACCCACACAGAAAACCTGAAATTCAGCAACAATCCTTACTAGCAGATTTCTCTCCTCATAGTCCCAGGCAGAATCCAATTCTTAGCATCTACGCGAACATTTTCAGTGACCAAGGCATGATAGAGAATGTGTAGGAAAATGTAGACCACCCAATCAGTTCAAAAAGTTCTATCACTACGAAAGTTTTTCTAAACTTTAATCCCAAACTTTGGCTGGATTTACCAAACTACCCTTGGTACAGAATCTAACATAATTCCCGAACACTGATTTGCACTCGACTATTTCCAATCCGAGCTCTTAAATCTCTGTGATACCCAGCTCTCAACTACATAAATTAAGCGCATGGGGTGTGGGGGGGGGGCGCACACTTTCATGGGTTATAACGACCTGATAGCGCTACATTTAGGGTACCTTGAGGAAAAGTACAAAGGAACTGGCACTACCAAAGATCCTCTTTAAAACTACATATGCTACGGCATATGTGCACAAGGCAACAAGAATGCAAAAGTACAATATTATGTGACAATATTCACACAGAATACACAAATCAAGCTAAATCATGGAAAAGTCCATCAACAATTATTCCACCTCTTCTAGAAAACAACAATCCAAGTTAATATCATTAAGGAGAATATTACTCTTACAAATCCAGACATTGCAATGATTCAAATGAAACTTTGGTGGTGTTGCCTGTTAACGTATTAGTAAAGGCCAACCCCAAAATACAAACAGAACACCCAATTATGAGGTACCACTTAGCCTCCCCCCTCCCAACAATGTCCACAATTTCAATTGTCCCATTATCTGAAGAGGGGATTACACAAAGTGCTCCTAAAATGAAACTAAATAAATTGGATGAACCCAGGAAACCGAGGCTGCTAACAGTGTAGTGCCACAACTATGGCAACTGATTGAAGAAAGACCCAGCAAGAGTATTGAATAATAAAACCTCCGGTATAGATAACAGGGAGTTGGGCAATGGTAAGCCGGATAGAGGTAAGGAGGACACCACCTAAGGGGCGCCCCCAAGTAAATCACAGCCGCGGCACCAAACGCCTCAATAATCTCCTGATAATACCGCGTGGAGGTGTGGAGTATTTCGGAACTCACGAAAAAGCGTCCCTGTTGATGCAGGGATTTTCCGCAGCGGCTCCTCCTCTGGTTGGCTGGCGTCCGCGTGCTCCTCCGGAAGTGATGTCACAGGAAAAAGGTAGGTGGTCCGCGGATCACAGCAAACTTCAGCAGCCAACGGCAGGGATGTCTAAAAAAACCTTTATTATCGTAGCAGCAACCATCAGGCAAACACTCTAACGCGTTTCGTCAGTTATGGACTTTTTCAAAGAGTTGCTGACAGTGTTTATGGAGGCCAACTAGATATAGGGGTGTGGTGATTGTTGTATGCCCCACACCAATAAGAACAGGGAACCGATTTGAACCCTACTTGTAATGATTAAACAATAAAGTGGAAACTAACTACAATCACTCCCCATCAGCAGTGGCTACTACAAGCGTAAATACATACATACACATACAGTACGACAAACTTTATTCGATGTGTGGTCGGTTACCGCAAGCCGGGAAATCTCCCGTGCTAGTGGCGCCCTCGGGTGCCGCGTTGTTCATAGGAGTGCGTACGCGTATTGGAAGAGTGCGCCCCCTGCACGCGCGTAAGGGGCTCCCCGAGGGGAGCCCTGGTGTCCCGCGACTCGCGGGACAGCGGCAGGGGGTTTCGGGGGACCCGGCGGACCCCCGGCGAGGTCGCCCGGAGAGAGCACCCCCGAGCTCGTGAGGCGATCTTCGCTGCTTCGGCTCGCGCGCGTCACTCCTGGCCGCGCGCGCCAGGTAATGCTGCTGGCAGCGACGGGCAAATGCCGAATAAACTCTGCCGCAGCAGTAGAAAAACTTTAAAACAAAACAGAACATATTATAAATGAAGTTAAAAACACAACTACTGATGATTAGAGATACCAGAACTATATTATTATATAAAGCTATATCAAAATAATGGAAAGAATGTAGATGTATAACAAAGAAGTATATATATATATATATAAGTACTCATAAAGTGGATTACCAATACAGAGGTCCATATTAAAAAATTTAAACATTTTATCAATTTTCACATAATTCATATATATATGGATACAATGGCAACGCATGACAGTCAGTAACATAAAATTATCACCTCCCAGATCTCAATGTCTTGGGTGAACACTGTGAACCACCCCAAACATAGCCACTACCCCATCAGGAAGTGTTTCAGTTCACCACCCGACAGGTTGTCCGTGGATGGAGTGTGTTCCAGAGCGGTACACCCAATACATTCTTGTTTTTTAGTACCACCCTCTATGGCTCCTCTAGCGTTACAAGGGAGATGTGTCAATTGCCATATAGGAAAAATTAGCTATTCCCCCCCCCTTAGGACATCTGGAGAAGTGTCTGGGAAACTGGGTGGAGATCACATCTCTTTTATAAGACCTGAAACTGCTCGGCAATGCGGAGTCTTAACTGCCTAATGGTTCGTCCCCCATAATTTTGCAACCACACTCAAAAGATAAATGGTATGAGATGTATTTACAGTTCAGAAAATTCTTTAATAAAATACTTTTTCCATTGATGTCAGTTTGGGACAAATTTGTACTATAAAGAATATTTACACTGGAACAATTTCCACATGCGTAAATAACCTTGGGATAGCTTCCAATTCTTTTAGGTACAGTTTCAGATTGGAAGTGACTTGGCGAGAGGTGTGATGCTAGTGTCTCTAGTCCCTACGGAATGAAAATTTTGGTCTTTGCATGTAAACTCTGCCATATCCCTTATCCAAGAGACAGGGTATGCCAGTTGTTAGCACATATCGAGCATATAAGCTTGGGTGGCGACTATAGGCTAGTATAAATAATGGACTCATATCACTATAGTTGTTCTAGGTGTATGTCGAGCCCTATTGATGTTTGTCTTTTTTCTTTTATCTGAATGCCAGGGCGATACCAAAGACATAGCGATCATATGAGGTGGATATTTGTATATTTGTAACCCCTGGCTGAAATCTTAAAAAAGCGTGTGGACTGCAAGGAAAAAACTCCATCGTCGGACATATCCATCTAACCTTACAATTGGGCCCCTTCGGAATACTTTGATTAATGATATGGATGTCAATTTTGGCTGACCAATATGTCTGTTCCGGGAGCTTTGCGCTGTTCGGAAATATGGTCAGTTGGATATGCATGTCATGGTCTGACTGCTAAAGGAGCAGGTCTAGATAGTGATACCATTAATGTTTTTCATAAGTGAATTTGATATTAACATTATAATATTAAGTGTTATTTATAAATGTCAATAAGTGATGATATCGCCCCCGTATACTAATAATGAGATCGTCGATGACGTTGGTTTTTATAATAAATAATTTGTGAGAAATAAGAATTATTACTGTGATAAACTATATTGTGCTTCCATAACCCCATAAATAAGTTTGATATGAAGGTGCAAACTTGTGCCACCCTGCCCAGTGCCCAATAACTGTAAATAAAAACGTGAGTCCAATATAAAAACTAATGTAGTTAATAGAACTTACTACAGGCAACCCCGTTTAAGGACAACACCTTTAAGTACATCTGCGAGTAAGTACATATCGCCCAATAGGCAAACGGCAGCTAACGCACTGCGCGTGTCATTCAGTCCTGAACAGCAATACCAACTCTACCTGTACCGAAGTGTGTGCAAGTGGGGAGCCTACTTGAGCCTTTACACAATGTGTATTTACATCAGTTCTGCACCCTATATAAAGATTGCAGTATAGTACATGCATCGATAAGGAGAAAAAAGGTAGTGCTTCACTTTAAGTACAATTTTCGCTTTACACTCATCAGCTCCGCTTCGGTCCATTGCGTACGTTATGCAGAGGTATGCCTGTAGATTCTAATAAAAAAGTGCAAAGTGAAGTGGAAGATGTGATAATTGTAAAAAATGTGTGACGGCTAACGTAACCCGTGATCGTGATTGATGATGGAATAAAGAAGCGATCACATCAAGGTGGACCCATTGTATTCCTTTTTCCAGACCAGGTCCTTTACATCTACCATGAGGTCCGTGGAATCCTTAATGAATGACGGTAATGAAAACCAATCGGTTGAGATGGGATCCACATACGTGAGAAGCCATCTCTCAAAGATCATACCTGCCACTATAGGATGACCAGGAGGGTCGACCAGTGACTTATGCGATCTTTGGGAGATGGTGGTGGAATACCGGAATCACCGGGTGCGGACTCCTCAAAATTCCAATATCATGTTGTTAATGTACAAAAGTATCTTTCCAAATTCAATGATTCATCAACCGTTGACACCAATAAGTCCTGTGTTGGATCCTTTTAAGAAGTTTAATACGGATCCGATTCCTACCTGCCGTAATGTCCTCCTGCTTTGTGATTGGAGGGTGGATATGCAACCAAACGGGCTCACCTTTATCGCATTCTTAAACATAATGTCTTTGTTATGTCTTCAAAGTGTCACGTTCATGAATTTCTGTGTATGTTCAGTTATTGGCATGCATAGATGAGCAGGAGAAAACCTTTAGATAAATAAACATATAGGCCAAAACCTGACATACACAGAAATTCATGAACTTGACACTTTGAAGCATAACAAAGACATTATGTTTAGAAACGTGATAAGGATGGAGCCCTTGTGGTTCTATCACCCTCCAATACAAAACAGGAGGCATTACAGACAGTTAGGAATCGGGATCCTGTATAAATTCTTAAAAGGATCCAACACAGGACTTTATTTGTCACACTTGATGAATCATGAATTTGGAAAGAATTTGTACATTAGACAAATGAGATTGAATTTTTGAGGAGGTCCGCATCCCGTGATCCGGTATTCCACCCATCCTCCCAAAGATCCATAAGTCACTGGTTACCCCCTGGTCGTCGTATTAGTGGCAGGTATGGGATCTTTGAGAGATGGGTTTGCGCGTATGTGGAACTCCTATCTCAAACCATTGGTATTTTCATTACCGTCAATTCATAAGGATTCCACCCGGACCTCATGATAGATGTAAAGGACCTGGTCTGGAAAAAGGAATACCAGATGGGTCACCCTTGATGTGATCTCTCGTATTCCATCATCAATCACGATCACGGGTTTAGCCGTCACAACATTTTTACAATTATCACATTCTTGCACTTCACTTTGCACTTTTTATTAGAATCTATTAAGTTCTTATTAACTCACAATTATTTTTATTTGACTCACGTTTTTATTTACAGTTATTAGGCACCTGCAATGGGCACAGTTTGCACCTTATATGCACACTTATTTATGGTGGTGGGAAGCACAATATATTTATCACAGTAATAATTCTGTATGCGCTCACAAATTATTATTATAAAGATTCATCGACAATCTCATTATTATATGGGACGGACGATGAATCATCACTGTATTCGCATTTATAATAGTACAATTAATATTATAATGTTAATATCAAATTCAATTATGAACAAAACATTATGATCAACTATCTAGACTGCTCCTTTACATAGACCATGACATGCTAATCCAAACTGACGTATTCGAAGCCAAACTCCGGAACACACTACTGTCAGCCAAAAGTTGTTTCCACACAATCATAATCAAAAGTTTCCGAAGGCCCATTTGTTAAGGTTGAGACGGATATGTTCGACGATGAGAATTTTTCCTTGCAGTCACAAGCTTTATTTGAAAGATTTCAAGCCAGGGGTTACAAATATACCGATATCCAGACGCATATGAGTACGCTATGTCTTTGGATCGCCCGGCATCTGCTAGATAAATAAGGAAAAAAGACAAACATCATAAGGGTCACATACAACCTAAGAACAACTATAGTGATATGAGTCCATTATTTATAACTACCTATATCGCCATCCAAGCTTATTATGCGAATTGTGCATAAACACTGGCATACACCTGTCTCTTGATAAGGATATTGCAGAGTTTACCACTAAAGGACCAAAATTCATTCCGTAGGGCTAAGACACTAGCATCACCATACTCATCTCGCCAAGTCAATTCCATCTAAAACTGACCTAAAAGAATTGGAAGTATCCCACTAAAGGTTTTTTACGCATGTGACGAAATTGTTTCCATGGTAAATATGTTTATAGTACAAAATTTGCCTCCAACATGACATCAATGGAAAAAAGTTATTTATAAAGAATTTTGAACTGTAATAACATCCTATACCATTATCTTTTGAGATGTGGTTGCAAAAAAATGTAGTGGACAGAACCATCTAGGCCAGTTTAGACCGCATTGCTGAGCAGTGTCAGCTTATTAAAAAAGAATGATGTATCTCACCCAGTTCCCAGACACTCTCCAGATGTCCTAAAGGGGAATAGCTTAATTTTCTCTATGGCAATTGAACATATCCTCCGTAAAGCTAGAGAGGCCATGAAGAGAGGGGGTACTATAATAAACAAGATGTATTGGGTGCTACACTCTGAACACACTCCATCCAGCCGGTATCAACAGGAGTGGGAACTGAACATTCACTGATTGGGGTATGGTAGTGGCTATGTTTGGGGTGGTTCACAGGCCCTTCACCCAAGTACATGTGAGATCTGGGAGGTGATTATTTGTTACTGACTGTCATGCGGTTGCCATTGTACCATATATATAGAACTTATGTGAAAATTGATATAAATGTTTAACATTTCTTTATAGGATCCTATGTATTGGTAATACACTTTATGAGTATCATATATATTATATATGAACTTCTTGTGTTATACATCTTACATTCTTCCATATTTTGATATAGCTTAATAATAATAATGATGCTGGTATCTCAACTCATCAGTAGTTGTGTTTTTAACTCATTTATAAATGTTCTGTTTTGTTTTTAAGTTTTTTCTACTGACTGCGGCAGAGTTTTTCGAGCATTGCCCGTTCTCTGCCGCAGCAGTAGCCTGGCGCCGCGCCCGAGAGTGACGGGCGCGCGCCGAAGCAGCGGAAGAGCGCCCTCGATGGGGCGCTCTCCCTACCGTGCCGGGTCCGCCGGGCTCCCCGGAACCCCCTGCCGCTGTCCCGCGATCGCGGGACACCAGGGCCCTCGCCCCGGGGGGGCCCCTGGACGCGAGTGTGCAGGGGGCGCCACGCTTCGACGAAGACGCGTGACCGCGCGTCTATGACACGCGGCACGCCGAGGGGCGGCCACTAGCAAGCCGGGAGATTTCCCGGCTTGCGGTACCGACCACACTCGAATAAAGTGTGTCGGTACTGTATGTGTATGTATGTATTTACCTTGTAGGTAGCCACTGCTATGGGGAGTGATGTGTAGTTAGTTATCCACTTTATTGTTTAATCAATTACAAGTGAGGTTCAAATACGTTCCCTGTTCTTATTGGTGGCATACACTCACCACCCCCTATATCTAGTTGGCCGCCATACACTGTCAGCACTCTTTGAAAAAGTCCATAGCCTGGACGAAACGCGTTAGAGTGGTTGCCTGATGTTTGCTGCTAGCGATCAATAAAGTTTTTTTAGACATCCATGCGTTGGCTGCTGAAGTTGCTGTGATCCGCGGACCACCTTACCTTTTTTCCTGTGACATCACTTCCGGAGGAGCACGCTGACGCCAGCCACACCAGAGGAGGAAGCCGCTGCGGAAATCCCTGCATCAACAGGGACGGCTTTTTCGTGAGTACCGAAATACTCCTCACCTCCACGCGTTATTTCAGGGAGATTATTGAGGCGGTTGGTGCCGGGCTGTGATTTACTTGGGGGCGCCCCTTAGGGTGGTGTCCCGCTGTACCTCTATCCGGCTTACCATTGCCCAACTCCCTGTTATCTATACCGGAGGTTTTATTATATCAATACTCATTGCTGGGTCTTTCTTCAATCAAGTTGCCATAGTGTGTGCACTACCTGTTAGCAGCCTCGGTTTCCTGGGTTCATCCCAATTTTTTAGTAATCTATCCCTACCTGATGGCTCACGGGCAAGTGAATAAGTAACTGTATATGCTTATTTGGACTGTCTTGGAAGATTCCATAATATAAAGAACATTATTTACTTGAAGAATCTTAGGATTACTCTTTTTCTTCCACTAAGGCTTCAGCCAACGCATGAGAGTTTTTAACAAGATATTAATAAATAATTTTTTATTTTTCAGTCAAGATTATTATATCGATTTTTTGCTATGGAAGATGTAGATGTTGAACCAGAGGCTACAATTGTGGATACATATGTCAATGCATGCGGGGATAATGCCAAACGTTCAAAAAAAGCAGCCCACTTGTTTAATGAAAGTACTGAGGTTATATGTGAGGAGCCTTCAGACCTCACACATTATTTTGTAAAGCTAGAAAGATTGTTGGTGTTGAATATACGTCTATGGTGGGACATTACCTCATTGAACAACTATATTAGATGTAAAAGAATTCCACGAGGTTTGCGAATAAAAAAGACACCAACATTTGGCTTTACCAATATGCAATTGGAACAGGACTGGACTGATACTCTAAACCAATGTTCCCTAAAACTAATGGAACTAATCATTCAGCAGAAGTCAAAAGAAAAGGAGCAATTAATGCTGGAAATTAATCTGTTGAGGAATAACTTGAAGCCATTTACCAAAATGGATCAATTTATAAAAAACGACAAAACCCTGCTGACCAATATTGAGACCATAGAGGACACAATAAGTGACAAAAAACACAGTAAGTTCGAACGAGACCGTGTAGATTACATTAAAGGCCAAATTTATTGTTGGCAGAAACCTCAAACAAGAGAGAATGTGGGATCCAATACAGCAAGGGGGTTTAAGCCTCAATCCAAAGGATGGTCTAAAAGCAACCCTAACAAATCTATCCTAAAGGGAAGACCAGCTGACAACTCAGGTGCTGAGTCAGATTACTCAGAGTGCGAATTGAGATCTCACTCTGTATCTTTTGAAGGTTCTACTGAGAGTATACGGGATAACCATGGGAGATCTAGGAGCGACAGCAGGTCATCCATCACATCTAATGGGGCCAGATCAAAAAATCAGGAACAGGCTCCCTCTTCGTCTTCTTTTTTACCCACAGGAACACGATCACGCCGCGAACCAGACGATCGAGGAGAAAACGTGGAAACTCGCGGGAGACCGAAAAGAAAGAAGTACACATAGATGAGTGTGATAATAACGTCATTAATCTTTCAGGGGTAGAACTCTCCCATGCACAGTTATCTCTACTAAATAAGGGACTGGGTTTTGCCCCAGTTCAGGACTTCCACCTGTTCCAGACAGTGATTGACCTTCAAAGGTTCACTCGCAAATTATCCTTAAAAAAGTTTTTTATATCAAGAGGACATTTTCAAACTAATAATCTGTCTGATTCTGATAATGATGTTGTACTACCCAATAGTGATGTTGTATTACCTAATATTGTTACTAATGATGCCTTGACTAACATTTCACTTGATACCTTTCAGGAAACCTGTGTATTGTCAGACTTGGACGCACTACTTGAGCAGCAAGGTGAAGAAATCAACACTTTCTCCCAACCTTTCTTTGGCGCCCATTCCTCAGGATTTAAAAAGAAGTCTATCTTCTGCCCTAATGCCAATAGGGGGCCTTTCATTACGGCATTTGAAAGGTTGGTAGAAAGAGACCTTCAAATTTTATCTAAAGGTTTCTCCTGCTCATCTATGCATGCCAATAACCTGACATACACAGAAATTCATGAACTTGACACTTTGAAGCATAACAAAGACATTATGTTTAGAAACGCTGATAAAGGTGGAGCCCTTGTGGTTCTATCCACCCTCCAATACAAACAGGAGGCATTACAGCAGTTAGGGAATCGGGATCAGTATAAACTTCTTAAAAAGGATCCAACACAGGACTTTATTTGTCAACTTGATGAAATCATTGAATTTGGAAAGATACTTTGTACATTAGACAAACATGAGATTGAATTTTTGAGGAGTCCGCATCCCGTGATTCCGGTATTCCACCATCTCCCAAAGATCCATAAGTCACTGGTCGACCCTCCTGGTCGTCCTATAGTGGCAGGTATTGGATCTTTGGGAGATGGGTTATCGCGGTATGTGGACTCCTATCTCAAACCATTGGTATTTTCATTACCGTCATTCATTAAGGATTCCACGGACCTCATGGTAGATGTAAAGGACCTGGTCTGGAAAAAGGAATACAGATGGGTCACCCTTGATGTGATCTCTCTGTATTCCATCATCAATCACGATCACGGGTTATTAGCCGTCACACATTTTTTACAATTATCACATCTTTCCACTTCACTTTGCACTTTTTTATTAGAATCTATTAAGTTCTTATTAACTCACAATTATTTTTTATTTGACTCACGTTTTTATTTACAGTTATTAGGCACTGCAATGGGCACAAGCTTTGCACCTTCATATGCAAACTTATTTATGGGGTTATGGGAAGCACAATATATTTATCACAGTAATAATTCTTATCGCTCACAAATTATTTATTATAAAAGATTCATCGACAATCTCATTATTATATGGGACGGCGATGAATCATCACTTATTGCATTTATAAATACACTTAATATTAATAATGTTAATATCAAATTCACTTATGAACAAAACATTAATTGTATCAACTATCTAGACCTGCTCCTTTACATAGACCATGACATGCTAATCCAAACTGACATATTTCGAAAGCCAAACTCCCGGAACACACTACTGTCAGCCAAAAGTTGTCATCCACAATCATTAATCAAAAGTATTCCGAAGGCCCAATTTGTAAGGTTGAGACGGATATGTTCCGACGATGAGAATTTTTCCTTGCAGTCACAAGCTTTATTTGAAGGATTTCAAGCCAGGGGTTACAAATATACAGATATCCAGACAGCATATGAGTACGCTATGTCTTTGGATCGCCCTGGCATTCTAGATAAAAAGAAAAAAGACAAACATCATAAGGGTCACATACAACCTAAGAACAACTATAGTGATATGAGTCCATTATTTATAACTACCTATAGTCGCCAATCCAAGCTTATATGCGATATTGTGCATAAACACTGGCATACCCTGTCTCTTGATAAGGATATTGCAGAGTTTACCATCAAAGGACCAAAATTTTCATTCCGTAGGGCTAAGACACTAGCATCACACCTCTCGCCAAGTCACTTCCAATCTAAAACTGACCTTAAAAGAATTGGAAGTATCCCTAAAGGTTTTTACGCATGTGGAAATTGTTCCATGTGTAAATATGTTTATAGTACAAAATTTGTCCAAACTGACATCAATGGAAAAAAGTATTTTATTAAAGAATTTTTGAACTGTAATACATCCTATACCATTTATCTTTTGAGATGTGGTTGCAAAAAAATGTATGTGGGACGAACCATTAGGCCAGTTAAGACCCGCATTGCTGAGCATGTCAGGCTTATTAAAAAGAATGATGTATCTCACCCAGTTCCCAGACACTTCTCCAGATGTCCTAAAGGGGGAAT
>WSYH01012148.1:0-19402 GCA_036426205.1 Ascaphus truei | reverse complement strand
ATACACAGAGCACCCCACCAGGGTGTGAGGGGAAACCTCCATGATTACTGCTGGCATGCCCACACTTACCAGGCCTTACTGCCAGCAGGAGAGATGACTGTAGGCATTTTACATGACCGCTACACTGGTATACACATACACACCCAGAGAGGTAATACCGGTATACACATACATGTCCAGTATTATCTCTCATTTTTTACTGGACAGTGTCCAAATACAGGACAGTCCGGTTCAATGCTGGACACCTGGCAGCGTTACTTCTGTACTCGTCTCCTACAATGTGGTCAAATAATGTTTACTATTCATACTTAACAATACATCACCGAGATATTTTCTTCGTTTCTAAGCATTTTGAGGGCTTCCTGGTAAATGTAGCTTTGCGTTGGTGCGTTTCCTGTTACAGTGTCGCACATAGTGACCAGTGCCGGGTCCTTTGCTTGTTTATCACACAATGAGCACAGTTGCCCAGTGCCGGGTCCTTTGCTTGTTTATCACACAATGAGCACAGTTGCCAGTGGAACCTGTGCAGCAGCCTTTGTTATGGACTAACGACTCCAACACAAACAGCACAATAAGGTATCGTATTCCTGTCCGTGGTGTGTGATTAATAGCCCCAGCACTGCCACAGCAAATACAACTGTATTTTGTCTACTTGACACAATAGTGTGCCTTATTTTAACGTATACTTAATCAAATTCGTTTTTACTTTATCTTCATCTTTTCAGCTAATTATTACCAGGAGGTGTGCACCATTTTTCTGAGATCTTTATTTCGTGTACCCCTTGGTACAAACCCTCTTTTGTCTTAGTATGTCCTCAACGCGTTTTGCACGTAGGCTTCATCAGGGGACTGTCATTGAGTAAAAACCCTTCTATACCCTATTGTTCATTAACACAGCCTCTGGTGTGCCAGTGTTTTCCATGGCACAATTATCATAGAACAGAAAAACATTGTACATTTACACAGACATTCGGATTGAACCAAAATCTCAACCCAAAAAATGTGAGAAGGGATTCAGTGGTGTTTTTGTAGCGGGCGGAAAAAAAAAGGTGCTAGAACCCCCAAGCCAAGAAGCATGAAAGCAAAATAAATATTTCCCCTTTTAATAAGAAAATGTGGTAGAATAGGCATTTATCCTTCTCCCCGTTCGTATCCCAGCCCCATTCCTAATCGTTTTCAAAATGACTATATGGCGTTTCATATTTGACACTGAAAAAGGTTCCCGCAACTCTGCTCCCCTGAGCTTGTCTACGAAAATAGCCCTGCAATCATGCTGTTTACGCTACGGTTTTCAATGCTAAAACGACAGTGTCAAATGAGTCGAGGGGATGAATTGTTTATATACACATAAAGCCAGCTACTTAACCCTTTGAGTGACCTTGAGACGCAGCTACTTTGTCATGGGATCTGGCCCTCCAGGGCCCCCTGTAACGTTGTGGCGACGTCATAAAGTTCCTGCTCGTTGTTCTAGGGGAGATTGCGTTCGGAGCGCAGAACGCAAACTATAAATCTAGATGACAGATACTTTATCCTATATCCGTACTTACAGTATATTTATCCAGAGGAAGGCAAACAAATAACCCCAGTGACACATCATCTAATGATATCTCATAAGGGAAAAATAAATTCCTTCCTGACTCCAAATATTGGCAATCAGATTACTCCCTGGATCAACATCCTCCCCATGTTTACTTATTTGGTATATCCCTTAGTATATATCCCTTAGGTATATATTTGGTATACCTTTCCTTACTAAAAAGAGTCCAACCTTTTTTGAGTATATCTATTGTATCTAACACAAGACACAAATTCTCAATGCTACAGTACATCCAATATGACCAAAAAAAATATATAGTTAAATAATTAACTGCATCTCTTCCCTTAAGTAAGGGTCATTTAGTTAAACTCTTTGGCTAAAGCGTTATAAGCCTGCAGCCACATCACTGCATGACCAGTATATGCAGGTACTAACGCTACCTGTGAAGATTCTCATTTACCTCTATAATGAAGAAAAAAATGTCTTAATTGTCTTCCATAGGTGCATGAAAAGACCTACTTAAAAAAATGGGGAGGAGTGAGCTTAAACTCAAGGAGGACTGGTCACTAACCCCCAAACAACTGTTACCAGTTGACAATTTCCAAACATACACAATCCCTGCAAGCTCTAACCCCAACACCCACTACATCATATCATATATATTTGTGTCAAAATGAGTGCTATTAGGTGTGATCAAATGTATACAACAAAAAACAAAACTTCCCAATGCTACATCCATTATGACCAAAAATATATCTATTGTATCTGCCATCACAGTCTCCATGGGTAATGAATTCCACATTGTAACTGCCCTTACTGTAAAGAACCTTTCCTTTGTTGCTAGTGAAATCTCCTTTCCTCCAACCATAAGGGATGCCCCCGTGTCATTTGTACTGCCCGTGGGATGAATAGTTCTTTTGAAAGCTCCTTGTACGTTCCCCCGAATATATTTGTTTATAGTTATCATATCCCCTCTTAGACTTTGCTGTCTATGCCAACCTCAAGGTCATTAATAAATAAGTCACATGACTTTGCATGGTAACAGGAGATACCTGCGATTACAAAGACCCAACGCTCTTCTCCAGCCCAACTCCGGTAATCACAGTTTCAATACTATGGTTAATTTAACCCCCGCAACATTTAAACTGTGATTATGGAAGTTGGGCCAGGGAAGAGCGCCCCTCCATAAGTGTGGGGCCTGGGGCAGTCGCACCGATGGCACCTCCATCAAGCTGGCCTTTATTGCTGATCTATAATAATAAAACCGCCTGGGTGTATGTCCATCAGAGCCATAGCTCCAACATCATTAAGCCCAGAAACCTGAAACTTTGCATGCATATTATGGGGACCCTGGGGGGGGGGGGGGGGGTGTACATTTTGGTTATTTTTTATTTTTGGATGTTCATTTAGTATTTTTTCTTCCGTTTTTACCTGCGCTGTCTCTGATTGGTTGTTCGCTCTCCGCGAGGCGGCTGATTTGTCATTTCCCGGTGCAAGGTCACTGATTGGCCTTTGCTTTGCAGGAAGGTATGTGATTGGTCGCTTCGCTGAGCTGGCGGCCTTCCGGACATTCCTTACGGGGAGAGCGTAGGCTGTGGGGGGTGTAAGAGAGGGAGGGGGTTTGCCTTCAAAATATATTCTGTCAGTGCAAGAACAAACTACCTCCCCTGCTGTGGGACTGCTCACTTAATTTAACACCATAGTAAATTCTACATAAGCTGCCAGTTCCAAGATATCTAGGTAAAAAGCGTATTGTTTTGAGGACCAGTGCTACGTCCCTCTGGTGAGGAAGGGGTTAACAGCCGAGATGGGCAAATCATTCGCACACATTCGCCGCGTTTCATCGCAGGCACGAATATCCAATGGGGCACATTCGCCACTTTTTTTTTATCGTGCGCACAGGACGAATCAAATGTATCCTAACATTCGCCGATCGAATGCTGTGGCTTTCGAAGAAGGGGCGGGGCAAAGCGAATTGGGGGTGGGGGGGGGGGGGGGGTGCGCGGGTTTAGAGGCATTCGCCTGAATTTACAGTGCCAAATTCAAGGTCCAATATTCCATCGCGAATCGACTGCTGCGGAAACCACCGCAAAGAACCCGCGGATGGAAGTTTGACACGTTCGCCAACCGCAGGGATTCTCAACTCAGTCCTCGAGACACCCCCAGCAGTTCAGGTCTTCAGGGTATTCCTGCTTCCGCACAGGTGGCTCAGTCTTTGAACTGTGCTGAGGCAGACTCTTCGACTGAGCCACAGATTGAGCAACCGGTGCAGAAGCAGGGATATCCTTAAAACCTGTCCTGTTGGAGTAGAGAACCCCTGGTCTCACGGTTTCGGCTGTTCTCCTGCTTTGCCTGCGGGTAAACCACCCTCCTGTAAGAAGTGCACAAACGCTGCTGGTGGCTCATTGTCATACTCTGCGTCGCTTTATCTCCTCGCTTCCCGGGCGGATAAAGAAAGGCCGTTTCTCATCATTTAACCGGCCCGCACTCTTCCGTCACCAACGTGGCGCGGCCTCCGGCAGAACAAGGGTCAGCTGTGAGCATCCTTTCTGAGTTATATAAGCAGACGGAGAGATTTAGCAGTCGGTTAATGGCTTCATAAGCTGCTATTTCTTTTGGATCGCATGGGGATCCTGGCTCTTGCTTGTTAAGATAAAGCTGGGTTGTTTACCTTCCAGAAAGCAGGGTCATTACATGCTTATAAATACAGCTGTATGTCTGAGGTCACGTCATATAACCATACCCTTTATTACCAAGTCACATCACAATGCGATTAACCCTTTCTCCCCCCCCCCCCCTGGGTTCCCCTCTAAGCAACATAACATAGTGCTCTTTAGCGGGGGGGGCGGGGGGGGGGGACTCCAGTCCTTAAGGGCCACTAACAGGTCAGGTTTTCAGGCTATCCCTGCTTTAGCACAATCTGTGGCTCAGTCAATGACTGACCCACCTGTGCTGAAGCAGGGATATCCTGAAAACCTGACCTGTTGGTGGCCCTTGAGGACTGGAGTTGCCCACCTCTGGTCTGTCTGTAGGCTGACCAGATTTTTCAAAGTAGAAAACGGGACACCGTAAAAAATTATTTATAAAACAAATGACGTCACTTACAAATAAATATTATCCTGGTATTTATCTAATAACGTCCCCCACTTACACTGCGTTATAGATTTGTTTCAGTTTCCTAACATAGCACAAACTCTCGTGTGGAGCAAAACGACGGTTTGGTTTATATGAACAAATCGTTTAATTAGTGTTTACCGAGACATTTACAATGGTTACTCTTTGACATGATCGATCACATACACACGCAGTATTAAGTTCAATCAGGGAAAACCGAAAACCCGGGACATTTGAACGATTTTGGAAACGCGGCTTTTAATAGAAAATCCACGACTGTCCCGTCTAAAGCGGTCACCCCATCTATAGGGGTTAATCAATAAGGGGGCGCGTTCATCTCCACGTTTATTTCTTAAAGATTTCTTCCCCACACTGCTTTAATGTCTGGTTATACCCACGTACTAGCTTCACGTTGCATGGCCAGGGACCAGCTTCGCATTGATGAGAAACAAAAGTTTGAAACAGCTGTCTGTGAGTGGGGTTACTGGTCATGCACTTCTTAAACCCAGGTTGCACAGAATAGCTGTGTAATGCGGCTGGCATAAGCTCGTAGGGGTCTATGTTAAAATGAATCAGAAGTAAAGAGAGACACACTGTGCTCATTTGCATGCCATTACCCAGAATCCCTGGCTGCAGTGGAAGCACTGTTTAAGCAATAATGGGGAAAGACAAGGTTGCAGAGCTGTCTGAGACGTGCAAATGTGCTCACGTGGTATTTGTATTTACTTCCTCACACTGTATAGCTGGATGTCTGTTTACCATGCTTTTTCAAACTGTGTATATCTTATACTATATTAGTGAAAGTACTGTATGCCTGCCTGCTGGATGTCCGGTGTCCCTAGGGGAAATCTCATTGGTCCCTTGGGCCGCCCCCGCACACCTCTCATTGGCCTGAGGCGGAGTGACGGCCCAAAGGACACACAGGGACACACACACACAGGGACACACACATGAAGGGGTAATAATAGTGTGTGTGTCCCGCTGACTGTAGCGGCGCCGGGGGAGGGGGGGGGGGCGGGGTGAAAGCGCGGGAGACACGGGGAGAGGAGGAGGTGCGCGCGGGTGCTGCTAACTGTGAGCCCCACTAATGTATGTAACAGTGTGTGTGTGTGTGTGTGTGTGTGTGTGTGTGTGTGTGTGTGTGTGTGTCTGTGTGTCTGTGTGTCTGTGTGTCTGTGTGTCTGTGTGTCTGTGTGTCCTTTGGCCCGTCACTCCGCCTCAGGCCAATGAGAGGTGTGCGGGCGGGCGGGCCAAGGGACCAATGAGATTGCCGCTAGGGACACAGACATACAGTGCTTTCAGAAATATATAGTAGATATATATCTCGTCATAACATTAACATCCCACTTCCCCTCCAGCTGAAACCAAAAGAGGGGGGGACAGGAACCTTTTGGGGAGGATTCTCTGAGGAGAGAGGTAGGCCAGAAGCTGACGCCCCTTACGTTCCGCACCCCTCCTCATCCATCACTCCATGGCTCCTTGGGTCAGGGGTCAGGGGTCATGTTACCCATCCCTAACTGGTCCGGCCTTTACTCTGAATGGCTCTTCATGGGGACGGTTTCATATTTGGATAAACGCGCTGTCTTTGCTGATTTGTATGAAAGGAATAAGCTCAGTGGTACACAGAGCTCACAATCTAATCTGCATACAGAAAACGGTCAGTAACGATGTTGTGGAAACGGTCACATGGCCACCAGTTTGCTGGATTTGGGGCGTCTGTGCCACTTTTTAGCGCTGGATGGGGAGGGAAGAGAGCCAGGAAAGGGAGTGAAAGATAAACGCATTACAGGGAATTGATCCCAATTAGTGCTGTAATCGGGGTTAGTCTGCGCTGTGTTTGGAGAGCTATTAATGAGCGATTACTTATCTACGTGCTTATCCCTGCTGGAACAAATGAATGGGATTACAAATGAATGTCTGGCAGGGTGTCTGCACGGGATCCCACAGCGAGGGGGCGGACACTAATACCGACTGGCATCATCCCACGGTGACACGTAGGGGCCCGCGTCCCAGCTCACCTCACGTGGCGGCCAGAGCAGCTTTTATTTAGGGAGATCACGACATTTTGTAATCCCTTAAATCGCGCTGGGTGACAGCTTCACAAAAAAACAAAAAAACACAACAAACCCATCTCACAAATATAAAAGTGTTTTAAAATATGTAACTTTTACATGGTAAACAATCTTGGTATCATGATAAGACTGTTTGCCAGTCGCGTGATCTACAGGTATAGTTGTTTTTCTCTCCTTTCTGTTTGAGAAGTAATTATGAAGCGATCATTACTCAGATTCAACATAAATCACCTTAAAACCAGCGTTCCCAACAAGGAGCGATTCATATTCATTATTACAGGATGCAAAGCGGGATCATTATTACTATCGGGGTGACTGAGTCCTGGCGAGGGAGGGTGGTTAAACGGATACGTTGTGTAAAGCAGCAAAGCATGTGAAATTGTATGTTTTTTAATAAATCAGCTCTGTAGTATTAGATAGTGACTGTTTAAAGAAAAAAACAAACAAAAAAATCATTCAACTGTTTAAAGTTTTAAAGCATTCTCTGATCTCTATACCAGACTTCCGCCACCTCCCCAGCAGTGCAAGATCTTTGCAAAACTTTCCTGTTTGTAATAATTTGTTGCCAATAATCCCAGCAATTTGAGCTGTAAACTGTAACAATAGTCAATGTTACCTTAGTAATATAAGGATATATTGTAGCTGCTGAGTTACACTGACTGAAGGATTGATTGGAATTGACAGGCGGCCATTACGTTAGGCACACTATCAGGATTTTTACAGATTTATAACAGGAGCATCAAACGATTGCCATTTTGTGTAAAAATGTAGGATTATACATTCACATGCGTTACATATACAAATCAGGAAAGAAAAAGGGGGGAATACTTTAAACATTGCTTTTTCTACCCACTGTGTGCGTCTGCCCCTTTAATAGCCTGAGCTAGCAATTAAAGGCTGAGTCCTCCGCCATATTGCAGACCCAGCAAGAAATATGTATGGGTTTGCAGGAATGTTATGTAACACCTTGTCTAACATTTGTACTGTTTGTTTTAATAGTGTAACCAGCGCATTACAGCCCTGACAGCAAATTCCACTGTCTGTACGCACTGTGCGGCTTCCATTAGTGCTAAATTACAGGATGAAACCCAACGCAGATAAGATGGCAGCAAAGTTGCGTTGTTTTTGGCTGGGTAATAAGAGGTATTTTATCCCACCTTTCTGTCAGCTGTAAGGCGACATGAACCCAGCTGTCCAAGGCCTGGATACATCAAGCTGTGGTAATGAAAAAACGCGGTATTACCGCAAAAAGAAAAAAGCGGTATTTTTATAGTGCAATACTGCACAAAGAACGCATATTTTATCGGATCCGTTAAGAAATAGGCCTAATTCCCCGATCATGCCATTCATCACGGGGGCTCAACTCCAGTCCCCCAACAGGTCAGGTTTTCAGGATATCCCTGCTTCAGCACAGGTGGTACAGTCTTCGACTGAGCCACTGATTGAGTCACCTGTGCTGAAGCAGGGGTATCCTGGAAACCTGACCTGTTGGTGGACCTTGAGCTCCCCGTTAAGGGCAGAAATACGGCCCTTCTGTTTGTCACCCAGGCCGGTGTGAGCCCTGTCCTGTCTGTGTGTACATTGGCCATTACATACATAGGCCAGATAAGGTTAAGCCAACCTGACGTAGATGTTAAAATGTAACTAGAAATACATGACAGTAAATATTAACTCTTTCATAGATCGTGGTCAGCTAGGCATGGGTTTCCAAGGGGTTAATATAAACATAAAACTACACTACCTACCCCGCTTGGCCCCTTTTAGTGGCTAGTAACCAAGGGGTTAATACCTACACCCCCAGGTGGGAAAGTACTCCCATCGCCCTCCCTCGTGCATTCATCCCCCCCAACAAACCTACCCCCCCCCCCCACTAGATTAATGGGTAATAACCCTATTAGCCAAATGTGGTTAAAATGGCTTTTGCCCATTGAAAAGCATTTAAAAAAAAAAAAAACCTGAACATTAAATACATAAAAGAAAAAACAGCGATGCTTCACTAGCCACTAAGGTAGCCAAGGGAGTAGGTGGTGAATTTTAATATTGATAGTGTATTGTATCTTATACTATATTAGTGAAAGCACTGTATGCCTGCCTGCATGCATGCCTGCCTGCCTGCCTGCTGGATGTCCGGTGTCCCTAGGGGAAATCTCATTGGTCCCTTGGGCCGCCCCCGCACACCTCTCATTGGCCTGAGGCGGAGTGACGGCCCAAAGGACACACAGGGACACAAACACAGACACAGACACACACACACACACACACGGACACGGACACACAGGGACACACACACACACACACACACGGACACACACGGACACACAGGGACACACAGGGACACACACACACACACAGTAGGGGGGGGTGTACATTAGCAGCATGTATAACCGGGGGGGGGGGGGCCTCACATATTTTTATTACAGGGAAATGTGTAAAAGCTCATAAACAGGGAGTAAAACAAAGCATATCCCTTATTCCTTCCCAGTCCCGCTCTCTCACTATATCTCCGTGTTTTGCCCGGTCTATATCTTGTTCCCTGCCCACTCTTTCCATCGAACTCCTATATATTTCTTCTCCTGTCCCCTCCTCCCGTCTCTCTTTCCATCCCTCCATATTCCTCTCCCTGTATCTCTTCTCCCCCTAAGGGGTTTGTTTGCATCTGGTCCAGTGCTGGCCTGTCACTGCAGGGTGTCACATGGGAGTGCAATGCCACCTCATCAGAGAGTGACATCACATTGGGAGTTTGATGACATCACCACATGGCAATATTTAGGCAGGTTTGCCCACACATCTGAGGCGCATTTGCTCTGGGCATTGGAGGTTAAAAGTTGTTGTGAGTTTAGAAGAGAGAATTTGTGGGGGTTTTTCGACATGGGTCAAAGTTGTGTGCGGGCACAACGCCAACGCGGGACGTCTAAGGACGGAAATGCGAAGGGGCGTTCGTGGATTCAGAGGCGCTCCAAGAGATCCCAACAGGAACAGGTTTGTTTTGTTACTATACTTATATTGGACAAAAGAAAAGAGAGGGACAAACCCCCCCTCCTTTACCAGGTTCAGGTCCCTGGGCCATACCAAGCATCCAGGCTCACAAAAGACTTTTTAAGAAATGTTTTCCTACCTCACCTGTCAAAGTTTATCTGTAAACGGTTTTACTGTTACATTTTACAGAGGGTGCTCGACCCTCTGACCGTTCCCATTCCATGTTCTGTGTCCCAGAAGCCTCTCCCGGGGTGTTCAACCCCCTGACCTTCCTCGTTTCAATTAGTAAGGTTATCTTTTCAGGGCTCGTTGAAGGCCCGCTTACCCCACCTTTCCTCATATGTCCACCCCCCACCCTTACCCAGACAGATTGTTCCGACACCTTTTTTGCTGCTCGCCAGATTCCTATCAGCCCCCAGGAACTAGATGCCAGGCCAATTCATCCTCCCCCCTCCACCCCACATCCCCTCAGGGGCCCCAGGTCCACCAGCTCTTGTTGTGGGAAATCCAAGAGCCTCAGAGCTTATAGCTCCGAGAAAGCTTCTAGACTCCAAATGTCTGCTATAAAATTAATATCGCTCAACGTTAAAGGTCTCAACTCAGTCAAAAAAAGAAAACTGGCACTTATAGAGTTTAAAAAAACAAAAGGAGACATCATCTTTCTCCAAGAAACCCCTGTGCCACCAAACACATTCCAAACCGTATTCCCCCAAGCATTTTTTGGGTCTTCCCCAAGCAAAAAATGAGGAGTGGCTATTCTAATAAGGAATAATGTCCCCTTTGTCCTCACCAAAACTCAATCTGATCCAGAGGGTTGATTTCTGATACTCCAAGGCACCCTTGAGGGCTCCCCCATAACACTGGCCAACATCTACGCCCCTAATGAAAGCCAACCCTTGTTCCTCCAGAAACTACTTGACTCATTGTAGCAACAGGCCCTCTCTTCCCTAATTATCGGAGGGGACTTTAACATGGTGGCCTCCCACATGCAGGATAGGTCAACAACCCTTAGCATTCCTCCCCCCGCTCCTCCAGCTACATCCCACATTACTCAAGCTCAAAAGAAAGCCAAAAAATTTAGGGACATAATGGCAGAATTCTCCCTCACAGACATATGGAGGGCTCAGCACCAGGGTCAAAGGGACTATACCTTCTTCTCCTCCCCCCATCAGTCCTACTCGAGGATCGACTACTTTCTAGGCACCAGCAACATTCTCCAGGCATCCTCCCACTCAAATATAGGCCCAATCACCTGGTCTGACCACGCCCCCATTGAACTCACTTTCTCTCTGCCCTTCGTAAAGAATAACCCATACAAGTGGAAGCTAAACGACTCCCTGCTCCACTGCCCAGAAACAGAGATGTTAGTCAGAGAAAAACTCTCTATCTTTTTTCAAATTAATAAGGGGTCAGTCTCGTCCCCAGCAATGCTGTGGGAGGCCCATAAGGTCTCACTCAGGGGCGACCTAATCTCAGTCGCGGCCCATAAGAAAAAACAGAAACTCAAGCTTCAAAAAGACCTTACAGATAAGATTGCGCAACTTGAACAACAGCATAAGCACACAGCCTCCAAAAAAATATTCAAACAACTAAACCAAACTAGAGTAGCCCTCAAACACACCCAACTCGAAGAGGTAGAGAGAGCACTGAGATGGTCCAGACAAAAAATTTATGACAAGGCCAACAAGGCCTATAAGCTTTTGGCCACTAAACTCAAAGGCGCCCGAGTCAAAATCCCAATTCTCTAAAATCCGTACTAAAAACGGACAAATTTCATATATAGAGAAAGAGATAGCTCAGGAATTTGCGGATTTTTACTCTGACCTCTACAACCTACACCCCCCTAACCATGACCCGACGTCCCTTGAGACAATTACACAATACCTGGAGCACTGTAACCTCCCATCCCTTTCGAACAAGGAACTAGGCAATCTACACAAAGAAATCTCCCAGGAGGAACTATCGGGAGCCATTGGTTCCCTAAAATTAGCCAAAACGCCCGGCCCGGACAGTTTCACCAACGCTTATTATAAAACATTCTTGCCGATTCTCTCCCCCTACCTCTTAGATATGTTCATCTCTTTCTTGCAAGGGGAACCGATCCCCTCTACAATCACCGTGGCAAACTTGGCAATTATCCACAAGGAGGGTAGAGACCCTCTACTTTGTGGCAACTATAGGCCAATCTCCCTTCTAAATACCGATCTAAAACTCTACAGCAAGATCTTGGCAAACAGGCTCAACCTAATTCTCCCACGGCTCATTCATATAGATCAAGTAGGATTTGTGTCAGGTAGACAGGCCTCTGACAGCACCCGCAAAATTGTGGATATAATAGACCATGTGCACCTCACAGGAACCAGAGCGATGATCCTTAGCCTCGACGCAGAAAAAGCGTTTGACAGAATCAAATGGTCCTTCCTAGATCAAACAATGCTGAAATTTGGATTCAGTGGCCCTTCCTGCAGGGGATTAGAGCCCTCTACCAAAACCCAACAGCATACGTAAAAATTTCAGGTGGCTACTCGGACCCAATTAAGATCAGAAATGGGACCAGGCAGGGTTGCCCCCTCTCCCCTCTGTTATTCGCCCTAACAATCGATCCATTAGCGGCCACAGTTAGAGAAGATCAGAGCATTAAGGGTATTCGGATTGGTGAAACAGAATACAAAATCTCTCTATTTGCTGATGATGTGATCCTGACCCTCGTGGACCCCCACATCTCCCTCCCCAATCTCCAAAGATTGCTATCCCAATTCGGCACAGTATCTGACTGCAAAGTCAATATGGACAAGTCAGAAGCTCTAAACGTATCCCTATTAGACCAGGAATGGAGACTCCTACAAGCTAACTATAAATATTGATGGAGCACTACCCATATTAAATACCTAGGAATCAGAATCTCCCTATACCAATCCAACTACCCCCCCCTGTTTGACCAAATCAAAAAAGATCTGGAAAAAATGGAAAAAGTTCCAAATTTCCTGGTTAGGAAGAATTATCTCAATAATTATTAACGTCCTGCCGAGACTTCTTTATTTTTTCCAAACACTCCCTGTTCCCGTCCCAATCGCAGCCCTGAAACATATCCAGGCCCTTATGTTCCAATTCATCTGGAATGATAAACAGCCAGGAGTACCAAGGTCTGTGATGTTGTCCCCCAAAACAAGAGGAGGTATGGAGGTCCCCGACGTGATCAGATACTATTCGGTGGCCCAGTTGAAGCAGGCTGTAGTTTGGAATTACGACCTGGCCTCCACCTGTTGGCTAGCGATTGAATCACATCATGCTGCACCTGCCACCCTCCAGGTTCACCTCTGGGCTCCTGGAGGAAGGGAGGGAGGACCACGGCAATTTGCTCTGGGGGCAATGAGATGCACATGGGATGTCTGGCTCAAGAACAAAGGGAAATACAGCCTGCTAGCTACCCCATCCCAACTTACCCCCATCTTTGGAAACCCACACTTCCAGCCTGGGTATTCCAAAAAACAATTTGACCAATTCCAAGGTCTAGGAATAAGGCTGATTGCCGATCTGCTGAAAAACAAGGAGATCCTCTCCTTCCAGGAACTCCGCGACAAACATATACACCAAGGTCTCCATCTGTTCAAGTTCCTGCAAATTAGGCACTTCCTTTTATCCCTAGCCCCAAACGCTAAATTCCCCCCATTAACTAGGTTTGAATCCCTTTGTAGCAAAGGCTCCTACCAGAGAGGTTTGATCTCAGAGATCTATAGGGAGATGGAGTCGGCAACCAGCCCCCCATCCAACCAGTATATGCAAAAATGATCCGAGGACCTCAATGTACAGATAGATATGGACGAGTGGGAGGATATCTGGGAGTTGGCCACAAAGACCTCAATCTGTACAGTGACAAAAGAGAACATATATAAAATACTATTCCAGTGGTACCTGACCCCGGCTAGGCTGAGCCAGATTTTCCCCGGCACTCCTGACCTGTGCTGGAGGGGATGTGGCCAAAATGGGTACATGGCCCACATTTGGTGGTCATGTCCGGAGATTCAGAGGTACTGGACCAAGATCCAGAAGCTCCTACAAGAGACTACGGGCTTCTTTCCCCCCTGGACCCCTTGACCTTTGTGCTGAGCAAACCCATAAACGACCTGTCCCCCCCCTTGAGTAGACTAGTATCAGCTATCCTAACCGCAGCCAGATGCTCAATAGCGGCGGCGTGGAAACACACCAAAGCCCCAGCGAGAAACACGATGTTGAGAAGAATAGACGAAGTCATGGCCATGGATAAACTTACAGCTATGCTCAATAAAAAAATGCCACAGTTTCGGGATACCTGGGACCCCTGGGGCGGCACGCTAGGACTAGGCCTGCATTAGGCCGTTCTCAAAAAGATGGAAAAGGAGGAAGGAAACAGAGATCCCCCCCCCCCCCCCCCCCCCCCCGCATGCCTCCCCCCCCCTTAGACCTCCCCCCCCCCCCACCAATTGAAAAACACCTATTTTGGGACAACATGTTGTTTAACTCAGTTGAAAAGTCATGTCATGTGCCTATGATATTGTCGTTATCATTTGAATGTATGTTGTTCTCAATAAAAAAGAAAGTGATACAAAAAAAAAACTCACTGGGAGAACGTGTGAGTCTCGCAGGTCACCAAACCTGCGGGATAAATTAGTACACAGTCACTATACTCCTCAGGTCAACACCACTTTCTTATCTAAACAAATCAAGCCAGGATTTTTTAGATGTGGGGCTTGTTCAGCTTGTAGGTATATGCAACAGACCACCACATTTACTGATACATCCAGGTCACGTACGTATAAAGCGTTATCCTTTCTTAATTGCAAGAGCAAAGGAGTGATCTATCACCTCTCCTGCCCTTGTGGTCTTGTCTATGTGGGCACACAGGGGAGATACGCTTTTGTGTGCTTGAGCACACACGTAACATCAAAAATGTGAAACGTGACCTGGATTCTTTTAAAAAGATCACATCGTTGGCCCGTCACTTTTTACAGCAACATGGGTCCGACTGTGCGGTTCTCACTGCGTTCGCATTCGACAGGGTCTCCCTAGGTATCCGTGGTGGTGACCTGGAGAGGGCCCTGTTGAGGAGGGAGTGTAGGTGGATCGTTCAGTTGGGCACCATGATGCCACGGGGGCTCAATGATTATTTGGGCTTTGCCATGTACCTTTAATGCTTTGTTTTCTAGTTTGCCTTATAATTATTCAAGATGCCCTAATATATGGTTCTCTCTTTTCTCCTTGTTTCCTTTCATCGTTATATATCCTGGACCAGCACCTTTTGTTGGTCAAACGTGCCATTTGATTTCGGGTATGAGACCGTTTCAAAAGATTACTCTTCAGGATCACTAGACAACTTACCAACTCGAGAATCTTCAACTGTCGATGGGGATTATGGACAGTAATGATGCTATGAAAACTGCCCTGGAACATTTCAAACTTTACCAAGAGGAAAGATGATACATTGGAAAAGATCCCTATATCAAGATATCTTTATGATGTGCAATTTTTTTTTTAACGTATATATTTTTATTTTTTCAAAAAACATAGTAACATATAAATGGGGGAAGGGAGTGGGGGGGAGGGGGGTACAGAAAATAAAAGGGTTATGGGGTGGGGGGGGGGTAGGGCAGTGGAGTAGCATCCATCACTGGCTTCATGCAAGAAGCAAACATTCTATGATACTTGTCACATCCTATGCTAGGTCTAGATCTACCTAACCTTTAGTAGTTATTACTGGTTTCCTTACTATTTTATGGTTCCTATTGGGTTCTTCCATATGTAGGTCTCCCAGGGGTCCCATATTGTCAGGAAGGAGTTGTGTCTGTCGTGTATTAGGCTTGTAAGTCTCTCCATCGTCATTATGTAGTTTATTTTGTGCAGTACCTCATTGATCGGGGGTGGGTCGTTCTTTTTCCAATGTCTTGCTATTAGATTTTTGGCTGCGGAGAGGATCTGCGTTATCAAAAAGTCTATTTTTCTCTCAAGTCCGTCTGTCGGTTTTAGTAAGAGCACTGTTTCTATGTCCCATGTTAGCTCTACCCCTGTTGTTTCTTCTATTAGGCGTCTAACTCTTCCCCAGAATAGGATGATTTTGGGGCAGGTCCACCATATATGTTTAAATGTGCCTATTTGGCCGCAGTTGCGCCAGCACATTGGGGAGGTTAGCGGGAAAAAGGAATGGAGGCGGGCTGGTGTGTAATACCATCTGTGTAGGACTTTCAGGTTGGTTTCCCTGATTAGAGAGCATCGGGAAGCTTTAGCTGTCCTTTCGTGGATTTCTGCCCAGTCCTCTTCCTCCAGGGAGTTTCCTATGTCGTGTTCCCAGTCTAGAATGTTTTTGCTTGTTTGGTCGTCAAATTGTTTTATAAGTACCAGATAGAGTTGGGCAATTGTTCCTTTATTGTAGTGACCTCTTTGGTATAGGCTCTCAAAGTTGGTGAGTGGCCTATTCCAAGTGTCGCTTGGTTGGATTGAGGAAACATAGTGGGCCAGTTGTATGTATTGGAATATTTGTGTGGTTGGGATGTTATATTCCTCTCTTATTCCCATGAATGATTTAACTTTCCCTCCCTGTTGCATGTCTCCTAACCTAGAGAGCCCTTTCTCATCCCATTGCTTAAAAATGTTTGAGTTGCGAGCTGGTGTAAATTCGGGATTGGCTCCAATAGGTGTTAGGGGTGAGGGGATGGAGGAGATTTGCCTGTGTTTGCAGTTTTTATCCCAGATGTCTAGAGAGTGCAGTAAAACTGGGTGGGCTCTATAGGCTGTTTGTCTGTTCCCCTTTTTTACCCATAGAAGAGACGCTAACTCCTTTGTCCCTGCTTCCACTCTCTCTATATCCACCCACGGCTTTTTCCCTGGGGCTGCGGACCAATAGATTAGCGGACTTAGTCTAGCCGCTTCATAGTACTTTGTTAAGTCTGGTTGGCCTAGGCCTCCTCTTGCCTGGGAGAGAGCCATCAGTTTTTTCTTTATCCTAGGTTTTCTGCCGTTCCATATAAATTTGGTTATCTCTTTTTCCAAATCTCTTATTACATAGGTTGGAACCGTAACGGGGAGCACTTGGAATAGATAAAGTATTCTAGGTAGTAGGTTCATTGTCACTGATATTATTTTACCCGTCCACGATATCTGGTATCTTGACCAAGATTCCAGGTCTTTTTTCAAGTTTTTGATAAGATTCGGGTAGTTTGCTCTGTACATTTCATCGTATGTTCTCGTTATATATATTCCTAGATATCTCATCTTGTCTGGCATCCATTTTATTGGGAATTTTTTCTTTAGTGCGCTTTCAAGTTCTGGAGGTATGTGCAGGCCTATAGCCTCTGATTTTGTGTTGTTCACTTTGAAGTTTGAGAGTGTGCCAAATTCGTCTAGTGTGTCAAATAGTTTTTTTAATGAAGTATCTTGGTTAGTCAGGGAGCGTAAAGTGTCGTCCGCAAATAGCGACACTTTATATATGTTGTTTCCTATTGGGACACCCTCTATCCCTTGGTTCTCTCGTATTCTTGAGGCTAATACCTCTATGCACAGAGCGAATAGCATTGGGGAGAGTGGACACCCTTGCCTGGTACCGTTTGAAACTGCGAATGGTTCTGATGTGTAGCCTGAGGTGCGAACTGTGGCTATTGGGTTGGAATATAGCGCCTTTATGCCTTTAATAAAGTTTCCATGTAGGCCCATCTCTCTGAATACCCGGAACATAAAGGGCCAGGCCACCCGGTCAAAAGCTTTCTCAGCATCTAACCCTAGAATCAGGGTAGGGCGTTGGTTTTTGTTACTGTTGTGGATAATGTTGATTACTCTCCTGATGTTATCAGAGGCCTGCCGTTCTGGGGTAAACCCCACTTGATCGGGGTGTACCAAGGTATTTAATACTCTGTTCAACCTGGTTGCTAAAATTTTGGCGAATAGTTTTATGTCTGTGTTTATCAGAGAGATGGGCCTATAACTGGAGCATAACGTCGGGTCCTTTCCTTCCTTTGGTATTACAATGATAGAGGCCTTTAGGGACTCTTTTGGTGGTGCTTCTCCGTCTAGGATCTTATTGAACCAGCGGATCAGATATGGCTTCAACGTGTGTTCGAATTTCTTGTAATAGAAATTAGTAAACCCGTCTGGGCCCGGGGCTTTGGAGTTCTTGAGGGATTTAATGGCTGCTGTGACCTCCTCTGCTGTTATCGGGGTTCCTAGTTGGGCTGATTCTGACTCGTCTAGTTTGGATAGTTTTGTGTTTTTTATATATTCGTCTAACTTTGCTTCGAGCCTCTTATTAGCTTTGTCGGGGTTTGTCTGTCTGGGCAATTGAGCATGGAATCATTTAGCTTCCATTTGTACTGCGTGTTTTTGATGAAAGGGAGGGTTAGGGTTAGATCTATGGGTGCGTGATCCGACCATGTGATTGATCCTATGCTTGACTGGGCAGAGGCCTGGAGAACATTTCTTGTACCTAGAAAATAATCAATCCTCGAGTAGGACTGATGAGGGGAAGAGAAGAAGGTATAGTCCCTTTGACCCTGGTGCTGGGCCCTCCAGATATCTACCAGAGAGAATTCCTCCATGATGTCCCTAAATTTCTTGGCTTTCTTTTGGGATTGTGAGATGTGTATGGCATGGGGGGGCGGTTGAGCAGTGTTAGAGGGGTTTGACTTGTCTTGCGTATGGGAGGCTACCATATTAAAGTCCCCACCTATGATAAGTGACCCCAAGGATTGTTGTTCTAGTGATTCAAGGAGTTTTCTGAGGAAGGGAACTTGATTGTCGTTGGGGGCATAAATATTGACTAATGTGATTGGTGTGCCTGCAAGCGTACCCTGAATTATTAAGAATTGCCCGTCTGGATCTGGGTGGGTTTTTGTGAGGGCAAATGGTGTCCCTGCTCTAATGAGGATGGCTACTCCTCGTTTTTTACTTGGGGACGAGGCAAAGTATGCCTGTGGGAACACGCTTTTAAATGTGTTAGGAGGGGTTGGAGAATTGAAGTGGGTCTCCTGAATAAGGATAATGTCTCCTTTGGATTTTTTCAGATCTTTCAAAACTAGTTTCCTTTTCCTCAGGGAGTTAAGCCCCTTGGCGTTTATTGATATGAGTTTAATGGCGGACATTATTGCTATTTGTTTTCCTTCGAGGCCCTGGGCTCCGAAGCTCTTGGGATTCCCATGTCAAGAGGTTTTCTTGGGTGTCAAAGATCCTAGGCCTGAGCTGGCATGGGTGGGGTATTTTGTCAGGCCTCGTGTAAGGGAGGGAGGGGTGAGACACATGAGGGGCGCCTGCGGGCGCTGGGAAGGGGGGAGGGGATAGGGGAAAGGCCTGGCGGGACAGGGTCGCCAGGAAGAAATAGGGTGGAAGGAGGGCCAGAAATGGTCCTCTTAATTTACTGCCAGTTGTATTAACCGGCATGTGGGCGTAAGGCCCGTTGGGAGAAGTCCGTTGACCCCTAAACCGAGGGAACAGGCAAGTCCGGGACGCAGACTCTCGAGAACTATGTACATCTTACCCTATCCTATGGGTTCTCATGGGGGGGGGACCTAACGTTCGGGTCCCATGATATCCCGTTTCTGAACCAGCTAGTGTAAGCCATCACCAATACTCCTTAACTTGTGGGTTACGTATTGATCCTTTACCCCCATTAGGGGACCCCCGAACGAGGGGGAGAGGGGCGGGTCCAGAAAAAGGGGACGAGGAGGGGAAAAGGGAAAAAAAAAAA
>WSYH01012147.1:0-19403 GCA_036426205.1 Ascaphus truei | reverse complement strand
CGGTCACGTGATCGGCAAAAGCCAATGGCACTCAGTGACGTTGGCGCCGTGATGTGGCGCCCTAGCCCCGCCTCACAAGCGCGCTCGCTGATGCTCATGCCAGGACACAAAAAAGCTCCTGCTTGAACAGGAGAGTATGAGCGTCAGCACGGCTCAGCGCTGTATTTTTTACCATGGCCCCGGCCTTAGGCAGAAGCACAGCACTGCTACTTTTGTTAAGGCCCTTTGGAGGGGTTCAGAAAGCATTATTGGCCTTTCAATTCATTGGCAGTCCAGGCCTATTAAGGCCCGATAATAGTAGTCATCAGTGTTGTGAATCCCTCCCATTATCACCAGTGATTGAGGAGGGGGTGAAGTTTGAGTGCCCACTTTAAGTGTTGCTTCATGTGTTTGGAGAGAGACTGCGTGTGCTAGGGTTGTTCTGAATGTTTTAATAAATGTACATTTAATCAGTCCGTTTTTACCATCACTATAACAGATCCTCCAACATTTTGCACATTAAAAATGTATCGGACTTCCAGTATGGCGCCAGAGGGAGAGCCCGCTAGGCACTTAGCTCCAGAGCGGTCTCACCACCCACATGACACAGAGGCAAAATAAATAAATCAATATCACCTCAGGATCCGGATCGGAAGATGAGCCACTCATGGAGAGACAGAGCACACAGAGAACCATCATGCCACCAAAGCAGTAAGGAGGGGAGAATCATCAGACCAGGAAAAACTCACCCAAGATGGCAGCTACAGACAGGGCCGCCAACAGGGAGGGTCTGCCTGTGTTGACGTCAGGGGGCCGTGCCCGTTATATATTTTTTTTTTAAAAGTCAGAATAAAAAATCCGGCGATTTTTCGTGCGCATGCGCAGAGCCGAGGTACCGGCGCGCATGCGCAGGGAAGTAGGGTATTCGGCCTGCTGCCTGCGGGCCAGCTCTCCTCCCGCTCCAACCCCCCTGCTCCCAACGTGGGACTGAGGGGAAGCGCCGTTGCGAGCCAGCGCGCCGACCCAGCTTCCCCCGTGCACGCCAATCCAGCTTCCCCCACGCATGCCAAACCAGCTTCTCCTGCGCACGCCAACCCAGCTTCCCTCACGTGCCAGCCAACCCAGCTTCTCCCACGCGCCAGCCAAACCAGCTCCCGCGCGCCAGCCAACCCAGCTTCCGTCGCGCACCCGCCCCAAGCAGCCTACCTCCCGCGCCCCCACCCCCTACCTAACTCCCATGCACACCCACGCAGCCTGAGCCCTAGCTCTACCTCCCCCGCCCCCCCCCCACCCCCCACAACTCCTCGAGCCCACCGCCCGCACACCCCCACCGCTCCCCTACGAGCCTACCCACCCAGGCAGTCACTCAGTCACCACCCAGGCACCTGTCTTTTGTTGAAAATATAAAAAATAAACAGATTGCATTGTAATGTTTTTTTCCGTACTACAATAAGAAGAAAACAGTCAAGTAAAAGTTGAGCGCTAAAATATATTTTTTCGTAGCAGGTGCACTATGGGTTCGGGGCCCTGCTCCTTTTATTTGTCCTGGGCCCCATGATTTCTGTTGCCGGCCCTGGCTACAGGCAGGGCAAGGAGAGGCTGAGCAGCAGCAGTCTGAAACAGAACCCTATAATGAACACACTGAAATGACTAAACCACCGGCAAGGGAGCTTATGCCTGCAATCAACAAAAAATTTGATGAGCTCCAAAGTTACGCGAAGATTTGAAAGGTGAGCTCTCCAGTTTTCGCACCCCTGAGCTGGAGGAACAGAGTGTCCATGTGGAGCCTGCAAGGTGTGTTACACCAGACTTGGGCAGAAATGCCTACAGTATAGCGACCAAAAAGAATCCCTTGATTAAAGAAACATGGACCACATGGAAAATACTAAGGAACACAGGGCTGCATACAGACGCGGCCAAGGACTATAGTTATGACCTAGGGCCCCCATCCCCCTTGTCGGCGGTATTGCAAACCCCCCATTTCACACTTCACGAGCCCCCTCTATTTCCCACCCTCTTCCCATGTATTTCTCTCCCCTCCGTCTCACTACCCCCCTGCAAAATCAATTAACCCCACTCTCACTCAATCCCTCCCCGCCTCGCATGTGACAAGTGCTACACACCTGTAATAAAAACATGAAACCTGGATTGCTTCTTGAACTGGTAAAGGTATGCAATCATCAATGAAACTGCAGCTCCCCCTGCTGCCTAGAAACAGGAATCACATGCAATAACAGTCTGATTTAGGCCTATTGTATCATGAGCGGCCAAAAATTCCCTTTCAAGTCAATGGGAGTTTTCAGATTGGCCTTTTTCAGAGTTTATTTAAAAAGCCCCTATGTCTCAGTGGCACAGTCATGCGAAAGTAGAAATCCTGTCATCCTGACCTTGTGTAATCATGGCCGCAGACAGATTTGCCAGGGCCCCGGACTAAAGTTATGACCGGGCCCCCCACGTGTTGGCGGTCTTCCCCCATTTCATACCTCACGATCCTTCTCTATTTCCCCCCGTCTCACTGTTACCCCGTCACCCCCTCTCTTACATCCCCTCTCTACGTAAATTATCCCCCTCCTCACACTGATTCTCTCTCCTCCCACCCCCACAAAATACACAAATCACCCCCAAATACATTTGAAAATATCACCCCACAAATACATACAACCCCCCCCCACACGCCAAATACATCCAACCCCCCAAATACATACAAAATAAACCCCACCCCCAAATACATATACAAAAAATCCCACCCACCAAATACATACAAAAAAAACCACCCCAAATACATACAACACCCACCCTCAATACAGTACATTCACAAAAAAACACCCCCAACCCAATACATACAAAATAAAACCACCCCCAAATACATATACAAAAAATCCCACCCACCAAATACATACAAAAAACCCCACCCCAAATACATACAACCCCACCCTCAATACAGTACAAACACAAAAAACACCCCCCCCAATACATACAAAATAAAACACCCCCAAATACATATATAGCCTGGAGCTCCCGTGGCTCCTGGAGACCACCCTTCCCTTGCGCAGCTCGATCGCGGGTAATGAAAAACCCGACGGCTGCTTCCAAGGGTGGGGGCTGGAGCAGGGAGCAGCGCGGCTTCTCCTGCCTGCGGCCGGTTGCCGGGGACGCGATCGGGCCGTTGCTAAGGCCGCGATCGCGTCTCTAAGGTCCCGGCGGCCGCAGAGCAGGGCGCCGCCATTGCGCTTCAGGTCGCGCATGCGCAGATAGGGTTAGGGAGCTAAGGCAGCTCTTAGGAGGTCGCGCGAGAGTAGGGAAGCATAGGGAGAGCTTGAGGCGGCCATTAGGAGTTAGTGTAGGCAGAGGGGAGGAGCGCACGCGGCCCCAATGTTATTGTAGGGGCCTCGGGACTACAATTCCCATGAGGCATAGCGAGGCAGGCACCAGGTGCTTGATAGGAGCCAATAGGGCTGTAGGACTGCCCTGGAGGGAGAATAGATACATTTCCCGGGCTTTGAGTCACGTCAGTTGGAGCAGAGGAGCTGAAGGGGAAGGAAGGATGCGGGGAGTGAGTGCAGCTCCTGCATCCTGATAGGTACCCTCACCCTCCAGGTAGGCCCCAACTCCCCACCAGGTTAGTGGGTAACTGATAAGGGACGGCCCTAGATAGGGAGGTCGCCCTTAGTGTATGTAAGGTGCAGGTTTGGCAGTGCCACAGCGGGTAGTGCTGTGCGCACTGGCAAATAGGCACAGCGTGCGAGCAGTGGATTGATTGCTGCGGGTTCCAGGTTACTGTGTATGAGTGTTGCATGTTGACGCTGCGTGTACTGAGTGCAGTGTGTGTGCAGCGTGTGTTACTGTCTGCAGGCTGACTGTGAGAACGGTGTCGGCTGCAGGCGTGTTAGTGTTAGGATTAGTGAGTTAGGAGCTAGTGGTTAGTGAGGTTTCTGGACTTGGGGTAGTAGGGGAGGGGGGTAGGTTATTAACCCCGCAGGCCCTAGGAGTTTTCCCCAAGTCACCTCAGGTTGCGGTACATCAGGGACAGGCCCTAGGTTAGGGACCCTGTCATGTAGTGCCAAGGTTAGATAGGGATCAGCGGATGCTGCAGTTCCCATAAGGCGACGTGGGCTCCAGTCGGTGTTCAAAGATAAAGACTATCTCCCGGGTGGGATCACCCCTGGCGGACCCCAAGCAAAGATTCACAGCACCGGATCAGACGGGATCCAGGTCGACAGATCCTTTGAGAAGTAGTTGCAGGCCCGAGTGCAGGAGCACTCGGCAGGTACTCTACAAGTGCACCAACAGATCATAACATTCTATTAACACATAGTGGCAGCGCTGACCACGGGACAAGGGTTGGGCTGTGGGCACCGTGTGGGGATGTTATACTGTTGTGATGGTACTAGAGATGATGTAATAGTTGTCCTTATTCGTGTTTGTTCATTCAGTAAACCTGTTATCCCTAATACTGGTGTATCTGGTTTCTGAGTGGGTTCCTATGTTAGGGTCATTCTACATTTCCCTAGAATCCTACATAGGTGGAGGCGCTGACAGAAGATTCGTTCCAGAGGATTCACCCCAGGCTCTCATTAGCGGAGGCTCAGACCTCCTGTGAGCCTGACAGGTATACGCACCACACCGGTAACACCGCATGTTCTACTCACCCACACTATATATGAGATTGGGTGGGGTGGAATACCCGTTACATTTGGAGGCGCTGCTGAGATACCACCTGGGGTGCCCTGTGTATTTTTCTAAATTGTCCCGTCCCTATTTTTGTCGCCATGTTTGCGAAGTCCCGAGACGAGGTCCTTGCCTGGGCGTTGAGGCAGTATATGGAGCCTGGCCAGGTAGTGGCGGTAGGAGGCATACCCGCTAGTATACCCGCAATGAAGGTCCGGGAGGGTATGTGTAAAATTCCTGGGTGGCCGTGGGCATGTGTCTTAGAGGAGGAACAAGATCCCACGTCCACATGGAAAACCATTCTGTTTGTTGTAACTCACACTAAGGATATATGTCTGGCAGAGGCACCGTCCGCGCTGTTAATGCCCGGGGGCCCCTCAGAAGGGTACCCCCTAGTCTATGCCGACCCAGCAAAATGGCGTCTCCCGCCAAATCAGGAGAGCGCACATGCTGCTGACTGCAAGCCTGCACAGAACGATGTCGCAACATTCTGTCCGGGTTTGGCGCGAAAATCAGAGCCCCTCCCCTGTGATGTGAGTGACTCAGGGCAGAGCGAAAACCAATCCATTGTAAAAAGTGCCCTTCCTTTAGATTCCACCAGGGGGAGCAAGCACGGTTATCTTCAACCATACGTGGACGCTGTGATAGACACTCTGATCTCTAAGGATGAGGATGAGATAGACTCTCTGTTCTATGATGAGGATGAGATAGACTGTCAGGGGATACACCCTAATGTGTATGTGCCCTGGCGAGCGCCAGGAATAGATCTCCTTATGCTACTGTGCCCCTGCTTGCAAGAAGCCTATGAGGAGGGAGCCGTCATGTCCCAAGTGCCACTAGACTTCAGGATCACCGAGGTAGATGGGGAGCCGTGTACACAGTGCTTTAGCCCCACCTGTGACTGTTCTAGGGGAGCACTGGCGTGGGAGCCCAGATGTGATTGTTGCGGTGCAATTTTCTTGATGCCTATTGTACCCCAGCCTACAGAGTCAGCTAAGGAGCTAAGTGAACCCTTGGCGGAGAAGAGCGCGGCTGCAGTGGAGGTACCGGAGCACGCCAGCTTCGTACCCACAACCACTGGCTGCATTTCAGAAGAATCTGGTGACTACCTTGCGGAGGATACTGTCATGATATCTTCCGGGGAAAAGGTGGAAGTCCCATCGGTGGCGATGCGCCTACCGGCGAACCACCCCAGCGGTAATGCAGAGGATATAGAGTCTGCTGTGGGCCCGTGTGCCCTACAATGGTCAGTCCGACCTACTACAGAGTACCAAAACCTCGTTCCTAGAATGGGGACCAGTACCTAACGCCGACAAGGGTGAGTCGACTGCCCCAGGGGTGTCGGGGGTGAGCCTCCAGGTGACCGCGGAGCACGATGGCTCCTTAAGTCTGGTCGCCCGGGTGAAGGGTTCCCCTCTGCATCGCGTCCTGGCGGAGGTGTCCTCACTAGAAGGTAGCTGTCCAGAGGAGAGAGTGGACCAGTGTCTACCGCCGAACCTTCCGGAAGAAGGAAAGCCCATCGTCAGCCAGCCGAGTGGTAAGGAACCCTCTTGTTCCTCACAGACTCCGATGGAGGTGGCCGTAAAGAAGGCCAAAGCTATGGTTCCTGAGCGGAGTGTGAGCCCGTGTGCTCCGACACAAGTGGTCCCAGGACTGGGATCCAACGCTCCCGAGTTTTCAGCGCGTAAGTGGACTGCCCCAGAAGTGCCAGGGGCAGGTCCCGATACCACCAAGGTGGGAACTGACAGCGTCCCCGAGGACCTGTTGGCCCCCGTGATTCACCGCAGGGGTAAGGTGTCTACTTTTTCCCCCCTGCCAGGTGAAACCGAGACATTTCCCAGTGCTCGCTTCTCAGTGGAAGCCTCACAAGTCCGTAGGGACAAGGACTGTGTAAAGGACGATCCAGGGAGACTGGCCTCCTTTACGCCCAAAAAGGAGCGTGCCATTCGCCAGGTGGTGGACCGCGGGAAAGGTCCTGGCCTCCTGGTCTACCGCATCCCTGCCGCGGATGACCGGGTAAAGGCCCAATTAAGAGACACTGTGCTACTCCTTCCACCAGGGGGAGGAAGTAGCGAAGAGCCAGTAGCTGTCGCCTTAGAGTGTGCTCTCCAAGAAATTTTTCTGGGGGAGGCTCACGGACGCAAAAGTGAGGTACCCCCATCTGATCTGGTAGGGGCACCCCACACATGGTCGCAGCCAGTCTCGGGTATTATTGAGTGTGATGTACCATGTAAACTGAGATGTAAGTTCGACTTGTGTTGTATATTCTGTGTACTGCATTTTCACAATGTAATGTTTGTGCAAGATTACAACTGCTATCCAAGCGAGGACGTTGGAGTTCCACCAGGGGGAGAATATAGCCTGGAGCTCCCGTGGCTCCTGGAGACCACCCTTCCCTTGCGCAGCTCGTCGCGGGTAATGAAAAACCCGACGGCTGCTTTCCAAGGGTGGGGGCTGGAGCAGGAGCAGCGCGGCTTCTCCTGCCTGCCGGTTGCCGGGGACGCGATCGGGCCGTTGCTAAGGCCGCGATCGCGTCTCTAAGGTCCCGGCGGCCGCAGAGCAGGGCGCCCCATTGCGCTTCAGGTCGCGCATTGCGCAGTAGAATTTTTATGGTTAGGGAGCTAAGGCGCTCTTAGGAGGTCGCGGCGAGAGTAGGGAAGCATAGGAGAGCTGAGGCGGCCATTAGAGTTAGTGTAGGCAAGGGGAGGACGCACGCGGCCCCAATGTTATTTGTGGGCCTCGGGACTACAATTCCCATGAGGCATAGCGAGCGGCACCAGGTGCTTGATAGGAGCCAATAGGGCTGTAGGACTGCCCTGGAGGGAGAATAGATACATTTCCCGGGCTTTGGTCACGTCAGTTGGAGCAGACGGAGCTGAAGGGGAAGGAAGGATGCGGGAGTGAGTGCAGCTCCTGCATCCTGATAGGTACCCTCACCCTCCAGTAGGCCCCAACTCCCCACCAGGTTAGTGGGTAACTGATAAGGGACGGCCCTAGATAGGGAGGTCGCCCTTAGTGTATGTATGGTGCAGGTTTGGCAGTGCCACAGCGGGTAGTGCTGTGCGCACTGGCAAATAGGCACAGCGTGCGATCGTTGGTTGTTGCTGCGGGTTCCAGGTCTGTGTTGAGTGTTGCATGTTGACGCTGCGTGTACTGATGCAGTGTGTGTGCAGCGTGTGTTCTGTCTGCAGGCTGACTGTGAGAACGGTGTCGCTGCAGGCGTGTTAGTGTTAGGATTAGTGAGTTAGGAGCTAGTGGTTAGTGAGGTTTCTGGACTTGGGTATGTAGGGGGGGGGGTAGGTTATTAACCCCGCAGGCCCTAGGAGTTTTCCCCAAGTCACCTCAGGTTGCGGTACATCAGGGACAGGCCCTAGTTAGGGACCCTGTCATGTAGTGCCAAGGTTAGATAGGGATCAGCGGATGCTGCAGTTCCCATAAGCGACGTGGGCTCAGTCGGTGTTCAAAGATAAAGACTATCTCCCGGGTGGGATCACCCCTGGCCCCCAAGCAAAGATTCACAGCACCGGATCAGACGGGATCCGGTCGACAGATCCTTTGAGAAGTAGTTGCAGGCCCGAGTGCAGGAGCACTCGGCAGGTACTCTACAATGCACCAACAGATCATAACATTCTATTAACACATAGTGGCAGCGCTGACCACGGGACAAGGTTGGGCTGTGGGCACCGTGTGGGGATGTTATACTGTTGTGATGGTACTAGAGATGATGTAATAGTTGTCCTTATTCGTGTTTTGTTCATTCAGTAAACCTGTTATCCCTAATACTGGTGTATCTGGTTTCTGAGTGGGTTCCTATGTTAGGGTCATTCTACATTTCCCTAGAATCCTACATAGGTGGAGGCGCTGAAGAAGATTCGTTCCAGAGGATTCACCCCAGGCTCTCATTAGCGGAGCTCAGACCTCCTGTGAGCCTGACGGTATACGCACCACACCGGTAACACGCATGTTCTACTCACCCCACACTATAATTGATTTGGGTGGGTGGAATACCCGTTACAACTACAAAACAAAATACACACCTCCAAAGAGTAATATACAAAAACCCCACCCCCAAATACATAGTACCAAGCTCCCTTACCTCGGCCGGGTGCGAAAGGGTTGGGACAAGCTGCAGCGCTCGAAGCAGGGCGCCACCATGTTTGGGGTTTGTGCATGGCTCTGTACAGTCTCTGCGCATGCGCCGAGAGCCGATATTTGCGCGGCCATTTTTGATGTGGGGCTTGCGGCATGGAATTCGGTCGGCATGCGCAGGACATTATGACTTTTGCGGTGCCATCTTCAGAAAGGCTCCCGCAAGGGACTACAGTCCCCAGGAGCCTTAAGGGAGCTGCATGAAGCAGAAGACAGTTAGGGTTGGCGAAACGAGCGTGGAGGTAGTAGACCAGGACCTAAGCAAGGGAGAAGGTGTACCTGGGTTTCCCGGACTAGCAGCCAGTCTCGGGTATTATTGAGTGTGATGTACCATGTAAACTGAGATGTAAGTTCGACTTGTGTTGTATATTCTGTGTACTGCATTTTCACAATGTAATGTTTGTGCAAGATTACAACTGCTATCCAAGCGAGGACGTTGGAGTTCCACCAGGGGGAGAATATAGCCTGGAGCTCCCGTGGCTCCTGGAGACCCCCCTTCCCTTGCGCAGCTCGATCGCGGGTAATGAAAAACCCGACGGCTGCTTCCAAGGGTGGGGGCTGGAGCAGGGAGCAGCGCGGCTTCTCCTGCCTGCGGCCGGTTGCCGGGGACGCGATCGGGCCGTTGCTAAGGCCGCGATCGCGTCTCTAAGGTCCCGGCGGCCGCAGAGCAGGGCGCCGCCATTGCGCTTCAAGTCGCGCATGCGCAGTGAGCCCCTCGGCGGCCCAGTTAGCTTGCGCATGCGCAGGGAGGCTGCGGGAGGCAGGGAAGAGTCGCGCGAGGGCAGGAGAGCCCCAGATAGGTCGCGCATGCGCAGATAGGGTTAGGGAGCTAAGGCAGCTCTTAGGAGGTCGCGCGAGAGTAGGGAAGCATAGGGAGAGCTTGAGGCGGCCATTACAGGTTTGTGTAGGCAGAGGGAAGGCACGCACGCGGCCCCAATGTTATAGTAAGGGCCTCGGGACTACAATTCCCATGAGGCATAGCGAGGCAGGCACCAGGTGCCTGATAGGAGCCAATAGGGCTGTAGGACTGCCCTGGAGGAAAGAGATACATTTCCCGGGCTTTTGCATGAGTCACGTCAGTTGGAGCAGCGGAGCTGAAGGGGAAGGAAGGATGCAGGGAGTGAGTGCAGCTCCTGCATCCTGATAGGTACCCACACCCTCCAGGTAGGCCCCAACTCCCCACCAGGTTAGTGGGTAACTGATAAGGGACGGCCCTAGATAGGGAGGTCGCCCTTAGTGTGCGTAAGGTGCAGGTTTGGCAGTGCCACAGCGGAGAGTGCTGTGCGCACTGGCAAATAGGCACAGTGTGTGCAGTGTGTTTGCTGCGGGTTCCAGGTTGCTGTGTTGAGTGTTGTATGTGACGCTGCGTGTACTGAGTGCAGTGTGTGTGCAGCGTGTGTTACTGTATGCAGGCTGACTGTGAGAACTGTGTCGGCTGCAGGCGGGTTAGTGTTAGGATTAGTGAGTTAGGAGCTAGTGTTAGGGAGGATTAGGGACTTGGGTAGATAAGGGAGTGGGGCAGGTTATTAACCCCGCAGGCCCTAGAAGTTTCCCCAAGTCACCTCAGGTTGCGGTACATCAGGGACAGGCCCTAGGTTAGGGACTCTGTCATGTAGTGCCAAGGTTAGATAGGGATCAGCGGATGCTGCAGTTCCCATAAGGCGACGTAGGATCAAGTCGGTGTTCAAAGATAAAGACTATCTCCCGGGTGGGATCACCCCTGGCGGACCCCAAGCAAAGATTCACAGCACCGGATCAGACGGGATCCAGGTCGACAGATCCTTTGAGAAGTAGTTGCAGGCCCGAGTGCAGGAGCACTCGGCAGGTACTCTACAAGTGCACCAACAGATCATAACATGTATCATGTAACCTGATGTGCAAAATTGATATGTTATGTGTACGGGGTATGCCACGAAAATATTCAGTATGTGAAATTGTACCATACTATGTCGTTCCCCAAGCGAGGGCGTTGGGTGTTTCACCAGGGGGAGAGTGTAGCCAGGTCTCCCCAGCGCTACCGCACCCCCCTCACCTGACTGCCGATCGCGGGGGCCGCCGCGTCCAATGGCGGCTCCGTTCGGCAGTGGCAGGGGAGAGGGCGGTCAGGTCCCGGCTCGGGGGTTGCCGGGGACGCGTGCGGCCGGTTGCCAAGGCCGCACGCGCATCTCAGGGCTCCCGGCGCTCCCGGAGCCGGGCGGATAGGGCGCCGCCATTGCGCTTCAACTCGCGCATGCGCAGTGAGTCCCCGGCGGCCCAGTTAGCTCGCGCATGCGCAGGGAGGCTGCGAGAGACAGGGCAGAGTCGCGCATGCGCAGGGAGAACCCTAGAGCCAGGGAACAGTTGCGTGAGGGCAGGGAAGGCGCAGGAGAGTCGCGCGAGAGTAGGGGAAGTTAGTGAGAGGTTGCGGCGGCCATTACAGGTTTGTGTAGGCAGAGGGAAGGCACACACGCGGCCTCAATGTTATTGTAGGGGCCTCGGGACTACAATTCCCATGAGGCATAGCGAGGCAGGCACCAGGTGCTTGATAGGAGCCAATAGGGCTGCAGGACTGCCCTGGAGGAAAGAGATACATTTTCCCGGGCTTTGCATGAGTCACGTCAGTTGGAGCAGAGGAGCTGAAGGGGAAGGAAGGATGCGGGGAGTGAGTGCAGCTCCTGCATCCAGATAGGTACCCTCACCCTCAAGGTAGGCCCCAACTCCCCACCAGGTTAGTGGGTAACTGATAAGGGACGGCCCTAGATAGGGAGGTCGCCCTTAGTGTGTGTAAGGTGCAGGTTTGGCAGTGCCACAGCGGGTAGTGCTGTGCGCACTGGCAAATAGGCACAGCGTGTGTGCAGTGGATGATTTGCTGCGGGATCCAGGTGGCTGTGTACGATTGCCAGCTGTGTGTGTGTCGCTGCATGTGCTGGGCGCAGTGTGTGCAGCGTGTGTGAATGTCTGCAGGCTGACAGTGTGAGCTGAGTGTTGGCTGCAGGTGCGTTAGGCTGTTAGGATTAGCAGTTACAGTTGAGACTGGGTAGCTAAGGGAAGGGGGGCAGGTTAATGTTCCACAGGCCCTAGGAGTTTTCCCCAAGCCATCCCAGGTTGCGGTTCCTCAGGGACAGGCCCTAGGTTAGGGACCCTGTCATGTAGTGCCAAGGTTAGATAGGGATCAGCGGATGCTGCAGTTCCCATAAGGCGACGTGGGCTCAAGTCGGTGTTCAAAGATAAAGACTATCTCCCGGGTGGGATCACCCCGGGCGAACCCCAAGCAAAGATTCACAGCACCGGATCAGACGGGATCCCAGAACGACAGATCCTTTGAGAAGTAGTTGCAGGCCCGAGTGCAGGAGCACTCGGCAGGTACTCTACAAGTGCACCAACAGATCATAACATTCTATTAACACATAGTGGCAGCGCTGACTACGGGACAAGGGTTGGGCTGTGGGCACCGTGTGGGGATGTTATACTGTTGTGATGGTACTAGAGATGATGTAATAGTTGTCCTTATTCGTGTTTGTTCATTCAGTAAACCTGTTATCCCTAATACTGGTGTATCTGGTTTCTGAATGGGTTCCTATGTTAGGGTCATTCTACATTTCCCTAGAATCCTACATAGGTGGAGGCGCTGTAAAAGAAGATTCGTTCCAGAGGATTCACCCCAGGCTCTCATTAGCGGAGGCTCAGACCTCCTGTGAGCCTGACAGGTATATGCACCACACCGGTAACACCGCATGTTCTACTCACCCACACTACATATGAGATTGGGTGGGGTGGAATACCCGTTACATATATATATAAAAAAATATATAAAATATAAAATATAAAGTGAGTCTCTTTTTATTGTGGCACAGTTCAGCAGTACACAGATTAGAAGGATGATGGTGACACAAAGGTAGTGTGTCTAATTTTTGTTTTTTGTGGCGGCTCTAACTTGTTGGACACCAACATATCTGATGTTGTTTTTGAAGATCTAAGGGACAGCATCTCATTATAAAACCTCGGAGAAAGAAAAAGTATATTTTGACTTATCTTTAGCCCTCATTAAGGTGAACATAAGTATACATATTTTTTAAGACAGATTCAGACAGTTTATAGATGCATGAAATCCTAGCAAACACAGAATGTTAGTTATATGTGCAATGTATACACTGTACATGCGGTGCTCTAATGAGTAGAGCATAAATGTGCCGCAGAAAGTGAGACAGCCTGACAGCATATTAAATAGGAACGTACCTGTATGTTACCCAGAAGACTTGCAGCCTAATATTGCTGAATATTACATACATTGTAAGCTGCTGGGTTGTTTTCCAATTTTTCAGAATCATATGTTGTAAAAAAATAAATAAAAGTAGCTTAATCTTGTATTTTCGAAAAGAATGGCATTTGGAGTCTGGACATGAGACATATGAATGAAATTTCGTCCCAATATAGTAAACAATTTGAGATACCAATTTAGTAACTATTCATAGACTTCCAAAACTCTTAATTACTTGGTCACTCGTAGAAGTTACAGTGGTCCAAATTTGTAAATTGAATATTTGATGCCATTGAAGCTTACAACAAAACAAATGAATTTGTAGTTTGAGAATTAAACTGGCCTGTTTCTTCATGGACGCGACTTCCATAGCTATCAATAAAATAATAAAATATAATCAAAATAAATCAATTAATTATACAATTAATGTGATTAAAATCTATTAAGCGACAGCAACTCGCAAAATGATCATTATGACAGACAATATGCAGGATATCCATATTTTCCCCAGTGTGGTAGAGATACTTCTGAAGATGATGATGGGAGAAATCACAATGGTTAAAATGGGAAAATTATTTTCTCAATCCCTTTTTTTCCCCCTGACACGTTACCCAAGTGTCCTTTTGTTGATATCATGGTCACCTCTACCTGAGTTGTACAATTGTGCAACGAACTGTCTTTTTTCCTTAGTTAATTCAGAGTAATTTGTCTTGGGGTTACCAGGGACTGGTCAGAATCAGTCAGAGATAACCACAGAAGAAAGTACGAAGCCCAACTGGCAAACATCTCAGTCATTGCAAGTACTAGAGCTGTAACCTCAAGTCCCCAAATATCGGCGAACGTCCTGTCACTGATGCTGCAGGAAGGGACACTGTAACACCTGTCATATTTTAGACCTGTGGGGTCCATGTATCACGTTTCTAACCTGTGCCGCCTGATGTATTTCTTCCTATTCTTCCTGTGCCAGTCTCCAATGTTATACAATTGCCAATTTGGGTTAATGACACCTATGCAAATAAAGGGGAATATAGTGTTTAAATGAAGCACACACTTTGTTATATTCCGTTATAATATTTCACTCAGTAACTTCTTCACTAATTCAGCCTTTAATAACTCTGAAGACACGAAGCTCACATAAAGCCGCTTCATCCATTGTCCCTAACGAGCAACACATTGCGTTTCTTGGCATGAATTGAATGGCATTAGAGCCATGTTTAATGCTATATACTTATCGCTGTGTAATGATAATGCCAGAAGATGTTCAGTATTTTAATAAATCTGGCACCCCAGAGGTTAATTTGAGTTACCAGTTACAACTTAAACATACATGAATGGTTTTTCTGGCAGTTTATCTAGACGTGAGCTTAACCGGGGGTTATCAGTGATGGCCCCTAAATGATATGTGTTTATAATGGAAGTCTGGTGACAGTACCCACTACATTTCCTTATCCATTCCCTTAATAGGAAATATTTGGCGCACAATATAAGGATGTTAAATATTTGTTTGTGACCAGAGAACTCAGTTGATTAAATTGATACCAAGAATGACAGCTTGGTTTATGTTATATCTCTGATATAAGTTTTCTCACTCAAAAGTAATAGTTGCGTTGGCAAACGTGGTGTCTACATGTGTTTATTAATTATACAAACCCGATAGTGAAGGTGGCATCGAGCACAAGAATCAAGATATGGAACATTATATATATTCAGGCATTTTTTAATTCAAAAGGAAGCTTTTTTCCCTTTAGCCAAAAGAATTAACAGAAGATAGATGATAGCGTGTTAAGGATACACCGAGAATATGGGCTTTTGCTGTGTTCCAATTAAGGGAATTTAGGATATAAACCACACACTTGGAATATGAAATTAAACGTTAACATAGGTGTGTTCTTATGTCACACACGTGAATTCTCATCTTTCATGCTCCAATTACCTATTTGGAAGGAATCTGATATATGTTATCTTGTAATGTATAGCATTTCTGTGTCTTTATCTTTATTTTAAGAAACTGTCCGCATTTATTGTATTGTATGTTCTTGTAATATTTTTTTTCTGTAACCCACAGTAAGAAGTAACAACGGAGGGAGAGGGAGTAAGGGCTACGATACCTTTTATTGGTTGAACAAGTAGTTGATATGTTACAAGCTTTCAAACCTGTCGGGTCCTTCATCGGGTATGGGCCGGTATGAAGGACCCTGGAGGTTCAAAAGCTTGTAATATATCAACTACTTGTTGGTCCAATAAAAGGTATCGTAGCCCTTACTCCCTCTCCCTCCTTTGTTTCTACAAGGAAGAAACGACCAACAAGGTTACCCGCCCTTCTTTGCTTTCTGTAACCTACGCACTGTACTATTTCTGTATATTATATCTGAAGTGTAATAAGTATGTTTTTGGCTCTAATTGAACTTTTCACGTTTTGAAGAGAGTGATGTCATTTTTGGACGCATTTTTCTACAAGAGATTTTTGTGTGCAAATGATATATTTTGCTTAGTAAACTGGAACCAAAGACTCTGCTAGTGAATCTTGATATCTCTTCTGTGGTGGCAGCGTTTTAAGGTAGATATGGGACCGGTTAAGATATTATTCATTTGAGGGACTTTGCAGAGGTGAAAAGTGGATCAGATAGAGGGCTGTGTGTATTAACTCTTGTCACATTAACAAGTCACATGCTCCCAGGTGTGTCGCTCGTGACAAGCCTTGTAGCCAAAACCTCACTGGTGCGCCAATCTGGGAAACGCTACGTAATTAAATAGGTGCATCTATTTTTTTTAAAAGGGTCACAGCAGCAATATTTATTGATTTTCTTAAAATTATTCAAGGAGCTTTATCATCTTTATCTCTGATAGCAACAACACTAGTAGTGGTTACTGAATGACACATGAATGATACATGACATCATAACACACGCAGAAACCGTGGGGAATTCTCCACCGAACAATCCTAACTATGCCCACTAATGCAATACTTAGTATTTTAATTAGAAATGTGAGAAATTGTCTAAAATGCAGTTGCACATTTTTTCTAAGATTAAATTCCTTACTAAGCGCCTCAAAGGGCTAACAATGTCGACGTTCGATGAAATATTGCCATACAGTTTCCAAAACATGGTGTGTATTTATATCTTTATTTATATAGAGTCATCTATGTACATAGAGTTTCACAGCAGTAACACTCACGACATAATACACACAGTGGGAATAAGCGCTTGAGACATAAAAGTAACATTAGGAAAAGGGAGTCCCTGCCCAGAGCTTACACTCTAATTGGTAAGTAGGAAGAACACACAGAGACAGTGGCAGGGTGTTCTGATAAGTGCATCTGCAAGGGGCCACGGTCGGAGTATGCGATGTCGTATCTGCAGCGGAGCTACTCATATGCTTTGTTAAAGAGTTATGGTTTAAGGTGGGTCTTAAAGGTAGAGAGATAGGGTGTTGGTTGGATATTGAGGGGAAGGGCATTCCAGAGGGGTGGGTCAGTCAGTGAGAAAGGTTTAAGGTGAGAGAGGACTTTAGATAAAAAAGCGCTAGACAGGAGACATCCTTGGGCAGAACGCAAGAGTCGGGCAGGTGTATAGAGAGAAATTAGGACTGAGATATAAGGAGAAGCAGAGGGGGGGTGTAGTCATTAAAGAGAGGAGGATAATTTTGTATGTAATACAAGATTTAATAGGAAGCCAGGAGAGGGATTTCAGCAGGCGTGACGCCAATACAGATTTAGGAGACAGTAAAGTGATTCTACCAGCAGAGTTTAGGATAGTTTATAGGGGAGACAGGTGAGAGGTAGGAAGAATGAGGGCTTGCATGAGCGTTTTAGCAGTAGAGCGACAGAGGAAAGGGCGTATCTTTGCAATGTTACAGAGGGGAAAACGACAGGTTTTAGCTACATTGTGAATGTGAGGGGAGAATGGGAACCATAGACAGCGCGCTTGTGATACTGTGTGTATGATAGTGCTGCCAACTTTGTGATAATTAATAATTGGGCCTAGGTTAACTGGTTAATCATGTATCAATTAGAGAAATCTTGAAAAGCTTACTATTTGGTACCACCACTCCCACCCAAGGACAGAGCTTCCACGGTAATATACTTTATTAAAGCGCCACCTACATGTAGTTCCCTGACAACATTGAGATAGAGGAAACACTGTTTATATTTCTAGGCTTAGGGCCTCATGCAGTAAGCGACGATTATGTGAAATCGGCAAGCTTATCGATTAGTCATGTTATTGGCGTTTTTCCCTCTCCGTATGCAGTAAGTGCCGAATACATTCAAAATCAAGCCGAAAACAAATCCGCCCACTCTCACGATGATGAGCCGATCACACACAGGTGTATCGGCGTGCGTGGCGGGGTGCTGTTAGGTTGCACAATCACAAATCTTGCTGAATCAGGCGAAACAAGCATGTTTTTGATTGCGCGCCATATTTAAAGGCAACGTGTACTGCTAATCATTCTCTGTGTTGTTGGGAGTGAGAGAGAGAGAGAGACGCACAGAGCTGGACGATTGAAGATTTGCATATTGACTGAGAGACTTGTTGTGTATTGGGTGAGCTTTGTCCTTTGTTGTTTTGTTTACATCTTTGTCTTGTTTTATATGTGGAAGTGGGTCGTGTGATTGCCTGTACATTTCTTGTCTGTTTTTTGTGAGTGCTGGAAGTATGCCCGCAAAGCGTGGGAAGAGTGATGCTGGTGGGAGTGGGAGTGCTACTCGTGGGAGTACGCGTCGGAGTGAACGTACTGTTCAGGGGACTGATGTTGCTGGTGCACCGAGTGGTGTTGCTGGGAGTGGGAGTGCTGTTGCTGGGAGTGGGAGTGCTGTTGCTGGGAGTGGGAGTGCTGGTGCTGCGAGTGTTGTTGCTGGGAGTGGGAGTGCTGTTGCTGGGAGTGGGAGTGCTGTTGTTGGGAGTGGGAGTGCTGTTGTTGGGAGTGGGAGTGCTGTTGCTGTGAGTGGGAGTGCTGGTGCTGGGAGTGCTGGTGCTAGGAGTGTGAGTGCTGGTGCTAGGAGTGTGAGTGCTGGTGCTAGGAGTGGGAGTGCTGGTGCTGGGAGTGCTGCTGGTGGCGCAGTTGCTGATGGGGTGTCTGGTGGTGGCGTGCTTGCTGGTGGCCAGCTTTTGGAGGCTCTTCCATTGGAAGAAGGAGAGTCCAGTCAGCACCAGCCAAGCTCTGACCCTAAACCTGCTTGGAAGAAACGTGTGGAGAAGCCACGTAATCCTCGCTTCAATGACCAGGAAAATAGGGCTCTTGTCACTGGCATTCTGGAGCACTATGACAGTCTCTATGGACATTTAGTAGGTAAGTGTAACTTTACATTTATTATTCAAATACATGTGATCCTAGGTCATCTGAGTTTTGTTCATATGCAAATATGGGTACACAATATCTTTCTATGTTCATTAGTGTGGAAACACAGCTTTTTATCATGCCTTACAAGGACAACTAATCACAGGCGGTCAATTTGCCAGAACTGCATACAATATGAATGCAACCTTGCTTACATGTATAGGTTTAGTAGTGAATGCTCATGTGCTTCACATATTACACATAAAACAGCATGTTTGCTATCTCTTGGAACAGCTAGCAGTGTAGGAAACTGGTGCTTATATTATTATTAATTTACCTCATATCTTTTATATGTTTTTCAAGGGCGGACAAGTGCAGCAAGCAAAAAAGAAATGTGGGACACAATAGTCATTGGTGTCAATGCCTGTGGGAATAGTGTCAGGGACAAGTATCATTGTCGGAAAAGATTTGATGATATTAGGTCCAAATTGAAAAAGAAAATACAAGACCAACGCGTGCATGCTACTGGCACTGGAGGTGGGCCCACACCACAACGTCTCATATTGACTCCATTGGAGGAGCTGCTTCGGCCAAAATTACTTACGGTCGTCGTGGAAGGCTTGGCTGGTGACCGTGACATTGGAATTTATCCGTCACAATTTCCAGCAGGTGATAAATATTACTGTACTAGGCGTGTCGTTGCTTACAGTTATTTTGCATATTTACACTGCTTTTTATACTGTCTTCACAATATAAGCATACCTGCATCTATATATGTATATGTCTGATTCTGTATATATATATCTCAAAATAGACATATATGTAGTAGTCCTACTAAAAGCAGTAACTAATATAGCACGTGCCATTGCGTGCTCATTTACATGTGAATTCCCAAAATGCATAGCTGCAGTGGAAGCAATTGATGGTGGGCGAAGATGGGGAACAACAGGGTAGTACACATGTGTAACACATGTTCATGAGAAATTATTAGTAGCTACAGGTACAGAACAGAAATATGTATCATATTATTGTGTATTTTATTGATTTTACTCCGACAAACATGACATTACTGCCTATTTTAAGCATGCATCAA
>WSYH01012146.1:0-11529 GCA_036426205.1 Ascaphus truei | reverse complement strand
TATGTTATATTATATATATAATACAGTATATACACTATATAATTTATGTGTGTGCTGCATATCTTATTGCCTGCATAAAATATTTGGTGTATTTTAGTGTTAAAAATGCCTTCAGGAACGGAACCTTTCATTTAAACAATGTTCCTATGGGGAAATGTGTTTCGCTTTACAACGCCATTTTGAGTAACGCATTGTGTCGGATAACCGAGGACTGCCTGTATATATATATATATATATAAATAAATAAATAATAAATCTACTATATATTTGAGAAAGCACTGTATGTTTGTCTGCATGTCCGGTGTCCCTAGCGGCAATCTCATTGGTCCCTTGGGCCGCCCCCGCACACCTCTCATTGGCCTGAGGCGGAGTGACGGGCCAAAGGACACACAGTGTGTCACACACACACACACACAGTGTCACACACACACACACACCTCACCCCCCCCAAGCTCATCCCCCCCCCCAAGCTCACACCCCGGGCCGCTACAGTCAGCGGGGGGGCCACAACACGCTGCCTCCCGCCTCACATCCACGTGGGTGAGGCAGCGGCCGGATGGGTGAGGGAGCATACCCACGGGCCTCGCTGCACGCTCCTCGGCACCGCCTCACCTCTCCCACCCCCCCTCACAGCAAAGCCCAGCCTATCCGGCGCCGCCTGCAACGCTCCTCGGCACCGCCGCCTCACCTCGAGGCGGAGGCCAGCGGGGGGGCTCCCACCAGCCTTGCAGGAGGGACCTCACACATGCCCCGTGCTGCTCACCCCCCCTCCACATGCCCCGTGCTGCTCACCCCCCCTCCACATAGCCCCGTGCCCCTGCCTCTCCCCCTACATGACCCCCGTGCTGCTCTCCCCCCTTCAATGCCCGTGCTGCCTCTCCCCCCTCCACATGCCCGTGCTGCCTCCCCACTCACATGCCCCCGTTGCTGCCTCCCCCTTCACATGCCCGTGACTGCTCTCTCCCCCTCCACATGCCACCGTGACTGCTCTCCCCCCTTCACATGCCCCGGTGCTGCCCTCCCCCCCTCACATGCCCCGTGCTGAACTCACCCCCCCCTCCACATGCACCGTGTGCTCTCCCCACCTGTCACATGCCCCGTGCTGCTACTCCCCCCTCCACTGCCACCAGTGGCTGCCTCTCCACCCCTCAAGCACCCGTGCATGCTCTCCCCCCCTCACATGCCCGCATGCTGCTCACCCCCCTCACATTGCCCGTTCTGCTTCCCCCCTCACACATTGACCACCGTGCTGCCTCACTCCCCCTCCCCCCTCCACATGCCCCGTTTTTGGTTGCTCTACCTGCAGCTCTCCCCCCCCTCCACTCCAGCCACATGCCCTCTGTCCGGCTCCCGTCCGATCCCTGCCCCTCCGTACCAGATGACTGCAGGGTCGTCTCCCCGGCCTGCCCACGAGAGAAGATGCTGCCGACTTAAGGTAAGCAGCTCCCCCCCCCCACCCACCATTCCTTTAATCTCCAGCCCTGAATCCCTCACTACACACACACACACACACACACACTATATATCTCTATACATAAGACACACACACACACACACACACATAGACACACACACAGGTATGCACACACACACACACGTAGACACACACACGTACACAGACACACACACACACACACACCACACACACTGTAGACACACACACGTAGACACACACACACACCTATACAGACACACGTATACACACAGACACACGTATACACACACCGCACACACGTATACACACAGACACACGTATACACACAGACAAACACGTATTACACCAGACACAGCTATACACACAGACACACTTACACACAGCACCAACGTATACACACAGACACACGTATACACACAGACACACGTATATACACAGACACACGATACACAAGACACACGATACACACAGACACAACGTTATACACCACAGTCACACGTATACACACAGCACACGATACAGACACCACGACACACAGTGACACAGCGTATACACACAGACACACGTATAACTCACAGACACATGTTACACACAGACACACGTATAACAAACACAGACAGACAACACGGTTACACACACAGACACACGTATACACACAGACAACACGTATACACATGTATATACACACACACACACGTATATACACACACACACGTATACACACACACACACGTAGACACACACACGTACACACACGTATACATACACACGTTGACACACGTTGACACACGTATACACGCAGGCACACATACACGACAGGACATGTAGACCACAGCGCTGACACGCCAGCACAGTGACACACACGTAGACCGCATCACACACGTAGACACGCACACACCACGTAGACCACGCGAACACACACGTAGACACGCAGCCCACACACTACGCACGTGACAGCACAAACGCACGCACGCACGAACACACAGCCGCACGTAGACACACACACACACGTAGACACACACACAAGTACACGTACACTCACAAACATGGAGTCATACACACACACGTAGACATACACACACACACGTATACATACACATCGTGTATACACACACACACACACATGTGTATACACACACACACACACGCGCGTATACACACCGCGTATACACACACGCGTATACACACACGCGTATACACACACACGCGTATACACACACACACACACACGCGTATACACACACACACACACACACGTATACACACACACACGTGTATACACCACACACACACACGCGTATACACACACACACGATAAACACACACATGATAACCCACAACACACACACGTATAACACACACAACACATGTATACACAAAACACACACACACACACATGTATACAACCAACGTCATAAACACACACACACAAGTACACCACACATGTACACACAAATATACACACACACACACACACCACAACACACACACATGTCTACACACTACACACACACATACAATGTATGATACACACACAAACATGTATACACACACACAAAACATGTATACAGACATGTATACACACACGTGTGTATACACACACACACCGTATAACACAACACTATCCCAGCACACACCACATCAGCACACCGTATCCCATGCCCCCCAGCACACTGGCAATTCTCGGCATCTCCACATTCCCAGCCCCCATCAACCCAACAATCGCCACCTTTGCACCTCCCACCATCGGCACACCATATCCGCACCCCACATCAGCCAAACCCTCCCAAATCAGCACACCGATACAATCACACCATCAGTACAGCCACAGCAGCACTACCACGCACATGGGACCCCGTGGACACACTCCCCACCACAAATGCCACCCCACACCAAAACATCCCGGGCACAGCCGGGCTCATAGCTAGTTGGTGTGTGTGTGTGTGTGTGTTGTGTGTGGTGTGTGTGTGTGTGGTGTTGTGTGATGTGTGTGTGTGGTTGTGTGTATAGTAATATTCATATATATATATATATATATCATCACACACACCCCTACAATATATGTTGGATTTGGACACCTCAAGATATCGCAACTATATTTTGCCTGATGGTTCCTGAGATCAGGGAGCATGTGTTTACCTATGTTTGGATACAATTGGATTTTGAATCAAGATGGCGGACTGAACCTTTCAAAACGGCTCTGACTTTAACCAAATTTGACGCGTTAAGGTGCCACGCAACCTTAACCACACACCCCCCATACATTGCTGATGTCATCATACATGACGTCACAAATGATATCAGGAATGACAAAATTGACACACATGCATATATATACATATACCCACATATACGTGTATACACACGTCCCCATCACAATTCATTTACACCTAAACTCAAATTCCAAAACATTTCTTGTTTTTATTCCAATTATGCATTTGATATTTTTCTTTGCTTACTGAAAGTTCCCCGACAGCCAATGTATGCCACTTTGCAGGGCTTGGTATCACAGGAACGAGAAATGGCCCAAAAGACACGGAACTAGGACTAGTGACGCTCGTGTTGGCTGGGGGAAAAAATATCACATTTATTTGAAGGCGATTCTTGAGAGAGGCCCGCCAGTGGAACCAAAACATGCCATCCCCTTCAAATACATTTGAGATTTTTTTCTCTCACCTGACCACACTATCTCTTCTACCTCCAGATTGTCAGTGGTCGCGGTTTGGCCGTGGAACCACTGTTACTGAGAACCACGCTTTGAACCGCCAACAAAGATACGGAAAACAGGATTCGACAGAGCAGCATTAGAAGAAAATAAAATTCATTTAAAAGAGTAATTAAAATATATATATATATATAGATATATATATATATATATATATATATATATATATATATTTGATCCAAGCAGTTTGTATTAACCCCACTGCTGCCAGAGGAGCCGGGGTTTTACGCTCAGAGGCACAGGCGTTGGATGAATCTGGTTTAATGTTTCTTTTGTTCTGCGTTTGTCTGTACGTGAGATGAAGAAACGGAAGGGGATATATAGCTCATTCCATCCAAATAATTGTGCTGAAGACATTTGTGTTATTTATTGCAATTTGAAAGAAAACCTTTTTTCTGTGGACGCGGCCAGTTTCCTTGAAATGTGCCGAGACCGGCTACGCTATTAATGAATTCTTAGATGTCATTTGGAAAGGTTAGACAGAAAAGAGCGCCCCTCACATCCCGAGGAGCGGGATCCGGGACTGACATTTACAATGCTTTCTGCATCTGAAAATAGATTCAATTAACTGCGGCCGGTTACTGGATACACACATGGGGCCAGTATTTATTAACCACTAGAGTGCTGGCGGTACCAGAGTTTCGGCCATCGGACCGTTCGGGTCAAGTGATTGCTCCCGGCGTGACCAGGCCCAGGAGAACGGATGCTCCACCGGTGTGGTCAGCCACAACTTCCCTTAAAAAACGAGCAAATGCTCCAGACGTAGTACGTCATAGGAGCCTACAGGGCCCATGGCATTCTAGGTACGTCATAAGAGCCTACAGGGCCCATGGCGTTCTAGGTACGTCATAAGAGCATGCAGGCCCCATGGCATTCTAGATACGGCATTCTAGATACGTCATAAGGGCATGCAGGCCCCATGGCATTTTAGATACGGCATTCTAGATACGTCATAAGAGCATGCAGGGCCCATGGCATTCTAGGTACGTCATAAGAGCCTACAGGGCCCATGGCGTTCTAGGTACGTCATAAGAGCATGCAGGCCCCATGGCATTCTAGATACGTCATAAGGGCATACAGGGCCCATGGCATTCTAGATACATCATAAGGGCACTGTAAGGGTTTTGGCCCACAGTCTGTAAGGGGTCTTCCAGCGCTGAAAGGGGTCTTATCGAATATTACCGCTTAAATATGGGTCATTATGTTTTATATCAGTCGCCTATGGTAGGAGTCGTTTTTGTAAAACAAGGCGTCAATAGTTTTCCCAAGAAATGCCATACATCATCCAAGGCCCAGAACCACAAATTCCAGTTAAATCAGGGCTCATAACGTGACGTTACCTAATACAAGAACAGACGTTATATATGGTCCCATGTTTAATCTTTAAAGAATATTATATGCAAATATAATGCCCATTCGATATATCTCATTAGCATAGGTTTAACGGCACGTTATTGTAGCTTAATGTTGTGTTAACAAAGAGGAGAGGAGAGGGAAATACGCTATGTTAGTTAAAGGAGCACTCCACTCAAATTAACCTCCATTTTGTTTTTTACATGGTTGTTACTGTGTGGGGGAGGGGGGGGGTTGGGGGTTCTTTCAGAGCAGACCTTCACTCTTTGTAGTTCCAGGCACGCCCCAGTTCCAGAAATACTTACTGCTAAACTTACTGGTATTACTTCCTGGTTTTTAAAGGGGAATTTAAATGGTCATCCAGCTATTTAGGTACCATTTTGTTTCCCCTGAGGGAGATTTAAACCCGGTAACTTCACTGGTAAGTATCTTGGGAGCTGAAAATTGTACCCATCCAGACCCTGTCAAAGCCCTATTTCAGGGTCTGGATGGGTGTAACGTCAAGTTTGGGTATGACCTAATAAACCGAATGTTAAGTCTCTGCATTACCCTTGAAGGACTTCAGTGGATAAATGTTATAACACCAAACTTGCATATCATTGGTATATGACCATCACTAATGCGGTAGTGTCACCGGCGCAGTCCCACCGAGCTCCGTGCTCTTCCCAACACCATTTACACCGATTGCCCCCTCCCTGGAGCTGTAAGCTTCTCCTCCTTCTCCTCATCTCCGGCATCTTGTCCTTGAGGTCACAAGACAACGCGGCGTAGCAGGAGGAGATGCCGGAGACGATAAGAGGCGCCAGTCTTTCCCCCAGCACCGGGCCCAACCAAACTCCCGGCCGGCCCTGCTAACGGGCGATATAGGTACCGCTTTGCTCTTTACCGGACAAAACACGGCTTAACATTACGGTCTGTTAGGTTCTGTCACAGAGCTTTGTGACCCCGGCCCGAACACTGTCAAACGGAAGGGACCGGGGAGGCCAGCGTGAGGACCACTGCTGGATTTCCCATAAGGCTGAGCGGCAATTTTTGGGGGAGAAAATGTGTGTGTGTGTGTGAGCCTTACCCTTTCCGGAGTGGGCCCCTTCCTGTAGTGTCGCGTCATCATGCGACCTGTCGCCAAATGATGCCGCAACGTTACATGACAACGCGGAGTGGCATGATGTCACTACGCTAGGGCAGAGGGCCAACCCACAGCCACGGGGCGGAAAAAATGTAAGCCCGGCACTGGGGGAGGGGGGGGGGGGGGGGGAGATACTGTGCTTGGCCTCAACTAGAACCACACTGAGGTTTCTGGGGAATAGCAGGCCGCAGCAACAAGAACCGCGCCAGGCTGCGCGTTCCGCATCATAACAGCAGCAGAGAGGGAATCTTCGGGGGGAGGAACCGTGGGGAGGAACAGTGGGGGGGGGGGGGGGGGGGGGGGGGGAGAACAGAGGGGAGGAGCAGTGGGGAGGGAGTAGAGGGGAGAACAGTGGTGGGGGAGTAGAGGGGAGGAGCAGTGGGGAGGAACAGTGGTGGGGGAGGGGGAGCAGAGGAAATAATGAGAAATAAACCAGGGAAATAACTCTAATTTCATTTAAAGCAGCAATCCCCCAGAAGTCTATATAAGTTTAACTCTTATAATGTTAGCATCTTGCCCGGAGCATGTCCTGCTTTAAAAACAACACAAGTTTTAGTGGTGTCCGCGATTACCATGGCAACATTCATACTGAACTGGGGAGGACTCCATTTTAACTTCCCGGACACTTAAGATCTCAAACGCTTCTATCGCCTGAACAGGGCATCAGATTCTAAAACTAAAAACAGCGTAAGAATGAGGGGGGATAATGCAAAAACAATGGCGGCCAGCGCAGACCGCCGCTGTGACCTCTTCATGTGTTGGAAGAGCTCGCAACTCTTAATAATAAGGTATTGCAGTGAACATGTACTCCCCCTTTCCCGGGGCGTCTCAAGACCCAAAGCGCAAGGCCCCTTTAAACCGTTCTAGTAGCAAAAGGGTTAAGGATCAGTGGACAGGTGCAGAACTGATCACAAGAATTTAAACAACTGGGATATTGTTCAATATATTCACACTCGCGTGAAGCAACAAGACGGTGCTATTTATCGCACTAATTATTCCCAGATTTCTGTACGACGGGTTCGGGGGGGGGGGGGGGAAGACGCAAAACTTCCAGGTCGGGATTTCTGGATAATTTCCTTTTAACATTACGGTGATCAAACAAAGTTCCAGGAAGGTCATTTCCTTAACCTAGAAATGACTTCAGGCCGCCACCTGGCTGATAAACGGTGTCAAATGTTGAACTTGCATTTAACAAAAAAAAAAGATAAAAATTTTATTTTCATTTTCTACAGCATATTCGCAAGATAATGCCACCGCTTTGTTATATCACCATCGCACAGTCATATTTTTTTATTATTGTTTATTCAGAACTAAAACGGTAAGTCTCACTTGCATTCTGATATCCTTAGTGTAAAAAAGCCGACTTTCCTTCAAAAAATATAAGTTTAAAAAAAAAATGTATAAGCCCTGCCCCAACACTAATACCCCTGCGTGCGAGGGCTGACACGCCCCTCCCCACCACAACCTCCTCCCCCCCTCCATTCACCCCTCCCCCTCTTCGTCCCCATGTCGTTCCCAACTATCTACCTGCCCCTCGTCATCCCCTCTCTTTTTCATCACTGAAACTGGAAAACTGGTTTATTGTGTGTCTTGGAATATTCCGCAGCCATGTGCTCGTACATTTTAACTAATTACCATGCTACGCTATGAATGTATTGTCAAGATCTAAAATGTTACTGTATTGTAAGACACCAATAAAGGAAAAATATTTTTAAAAAAAATGTATTTAAAAGATAAAAACACCCATTTTCTTGAAAGTTCATTTTTCTTATAATAATAATAATTATTATTATTTATATTTATAGCTGAATAGGGAAAGTTAGAAGTCCCCGGATGCATTGTGATGACCGGTTGAAAGACAGGACAAGTGATGTACCGAGCACCGGGTAATTACCCGTTACCTGGCGCTTTTTCAGCTACCCGGACATTACCCGGACACAGCAGCAGGGGGCTGGGCCCGGCACCGGGTAATTACCCGTTACCTGGCGCTTTTTCAGCTACCCGGACATTACCCGGACACAGCAGCAGTGGGCTGGGCCCGGCACCGGGTAGGAACCGGCGTCGGGTAATGTCAGAGTAGCTGAAAATACATCATCACTTACCTGCAGCCGGCGACGGAAGGTGAGGAAGACCGCGGTGACACCTGGTGGCGGTGGCAGCAGCAGAAGCCCGTGTTCAGCCGGTGGCAGCAACAGAACAGCACACAGCTGATGCCGGGGAACCATGTGACCGGAGCAGGATTGTTCCTATTGGACAGCCGGCTGTCCCTCCCCGGCTGTCCAATAGGAACGCTCCTGCTCCGGTCACATGGTTCCCCCGGCTCCCGCCAGCATCAGCTGTGTGCTGTATTCCTGCTGCCACCGCCACCAGGACCTCTGCTCACTGATGTCGCTGCAGTCTTCCTCACCCTGCAGGTAAGTGCCGGGTGCCCGGCCGGGTAAAATGATTGATTTTGCCTGGGTACCCGTTACCCAGTTTTCTAAAAAATTAGGACCCGGTACAACACCAGACAGGACACACATTTTTTGGCTCCCATTGTGATTTTAACTAATGACCTAAAGAATTCCACGTTGCAGCCACTGTGTTTGGATATAACTTTGTAATTGGGAAAATAAAAAAAATTGATGCACAGGTGGCTCAAATCAGTGCCTCAGTCATTGACTGACACCTGTGCTGAAGCAGGGATATCCCTGACACCTGGCCTGTTAGTGGCCCTTGAGGACCCGCCGATGTCGTGTAAACTTCACGATGAAATGCAGGGTGGCCAAGGTGTCCAGTATTGAACCGGACTGTCCTGTATTTGGACACTCCGTCCAGTAACAAATGAGAGGTAATACCGACATGTATGTGCCAATCAGGAAGAAGTGTCAGGAGCTCTGGGGGCGGTGCCAAGGAGAGGAGGAAATAGCATGGAGCAGAGAGAGGTGTGTGTGCGTGTGTGTGTCTCAAGCACGTAAAAGCACCCTTGTGTCCTGAATTTTTAGAAACCCCACTTGGCCGCCCTAATGAAACGCCAACTTCACGTCTAGCGTAATTCTGATGAAGATCCACTGTGGATGGAAACTATTCCTCTAAGAAATATACTTCCTATAGGTACCATGCCTGGATTTCTTTTAATGATTCCAGTATGATAAAGGTCCCCATTTACTATAAAACATTATGGACCATATTTACTAAGCAGTATTTTGCTGTAAGACACCTTATAGGTAGGGTTACCAGGCAGCTTCTCCAAACATACTGGACACAAAGGTGAAAGTTGCAAAGGACATGACACACACACACCTCTCATTACCATGCAGTTTCCTCCTCTCCATGGCTCCTGGCTCCTCCTCCCGATTGGCTGCTGCTCGGTAATGCCGCCAATCAGGATGGAAGAAGCAAACCCCCCCCAGCCCTGTTCTCTCCCTGCTCGGGGAAATCCCGTGCCCCCCCCCCCCCCCCAAGCCGGTCAGGTTACTATGTACAGAGAAGTAATACCGGTATACACATACACGCCCAGAGAGGTAATACCGGTATACACATACACGCCCAGAGAGGTAATACCGCTATACACATACACGCCCAGAGAGGTAATATCGGTATACACACACGCCCAGAGAGGTAATATCGGTATACACATACACGCCCAGAGAGGTAATACCAGTATACACATACACACCCAGAGAGGTAATACCGGTATACACATACACGCCCAGAGAGGTAATACCGGTATACACATACATGCCCAGAGTGGTAATACCGGTATACACATACACGCCCTCAGAGGTAATACCGGTATACACATACGCACCCAGAGAGGTAATACCGGTATTCACATACACGCCCAGAGAGGTAATACCGGTATACACATACACGCCCAGAGAGATAATACCGGTATACACATACACGCCCAGAGAGGTAATACCGGTATACACATACACGCCCAGAGAGGTAATACCGGTATACACACACGCGCCCAGAGAGGTAATTCCAGTATACACGCCCAGAGAGGTAATACCGGTATACACATACACGCCCAGAGAGGTAATACTGGTATACACATACATGTCCAGTATTACCTCTAATTTTTTACTGGACAGCTTGTCCAAATACAGGACAGTCCGGCTCAAAACTGGACACCTGGTAACCCTACAGCCCATTCAATTCAATGCGGTTTCCCAGCACCGGACGATAGCTTACGGCAGAAGACAACCTAATAAATCTGGACCTACGTGTATTATTGGGAAATGATCCATGTTTAGCCGGACATGCCGACGTTGGTGTATCAGCTATATAGCTCCTGCAGGAAACGAGATTCTTTTGCGCTATCATTTAATGGCTTAACTTGAATATTCTTCATCATATATGCGAGCTCTCAGAGGCACACACACACATACATACACATTATATATATATATATATATATATATATATATATATATATATATATATGACAGAAAGAAAACAGAGAGCGCACGCCCCATAGTGTGATCCTGTACATTTAAGGATATGGAGGGGTTGGTGGGGGGATTAAAAACACTTACAGAGTATAAATGATAAACAAGCAATTTGTGACCAAATTATCACCCCTGATGCAGGAACCGTCCCGTGACGTGTTATCAGTCCAACTGGAACCCTTGGGCAGTGCATCTGACAGCGTCCGTCCTTTCCGTGATCAAATGAAGTCCTCCACGCAGTGTGTCATCAGAGTTGGCCTCAATACTGCTCCTGCACGCTCCGGCCGTAAAGCATGCAGACAACGTGATGCCGTAATTTACGTCCCTGACGCGTTTCGTCACAATAATGCAACTTTATCAAAGGGATTTATTTGTTCATGAACAGTGATGGCTAGATATATATACTGGAGTGTCTACAATCCGATTGGTACATCAATTCGTGATATTTACGCCC
>WSYH01012145.1:0-19408 GCA_036426205.1 Ascaphus truei | reverse complement strand
GTGGTTGAGCCAGTGCCGGGGGTTGTGCCAGTGGTTGAGCCAGTGCCGGGGGTTGTGCCAGTGGTTGAGCCAGTGCTGGGGGTTGTGCCAGTGGTTGAGCCAGTGCTGGGGGTTGTGCCAGTGGTTGAGCCAGTGCCAGGGGTTGTGCCAGTGGTTGAGCCTGTGCCGGGGGTTGTGCTAGTGGTTGAGCCAGTGCCGGGGATTGTGCCAGTGGTTGAGCCAGTCCCACCAGTTGTGCCAGTGGTTGAGCCAGTGCCGGGGGTTGGGACAGTGGTTGAGCCAGTGCCGGAGGTTGGGACAGTGTTTGAGCCACTGCCAATGGTTGGGCCAGTGCCAGTGCCAGTGCCAGTGCTAGGATTTGGGCCAGGGGAAGAGCCTGGGACATAGGATCCGGCGCATTAGGATCCTGATGTAGCATTGGCTGTGTGTCTGTCTCGCTTTACCTCTCTGGCTCGCTTTGCCTCTCTGGCTCGCTTTGCCTCTCTGGCTCACTTTACATCTCTGGCTCACTTTGCATCTCTGGCTCACTTTGCATCTGTAATGCCGGTGCTGCCCGCAGACCAGACCCGTCCCTTCTACTGAGGTGAGGAACGTATATGGGCACGCACCCGCAGCAAAAGGAGCGTGTCCGGAGTGTGGTGTTTTAGGCGTTGCCAGGCCAGGTGATGTTAGCTAGCAATACTTGCCGGTATGGTGAAGAAGTGCCGTCGTCGTTGCCGTTTAGCCAAGGTCAGGGATTGGAGAATTCCGGAAGGTCGTTTGTCCAAGCAGGGGTCGAGAGCCAGAGATAGACGTCCGCCAAGCCAAGTCGTAACCTGAGAGAATAAGAGAGAAAATGCCAGAGTAGTAATCCTAGTGGAAACTATGTCGAGCAATGAGTGAGTGAGAGGACAGGCAATATAAAGTGTGGCTGACCAATCAAAAGTGGAGGCAGGCCTGGAGGAGTGCGTGGAGCCACTTGATTGGCAGGCAGGTGAGGACTCTTGTTTTGGCAGGAGGTCCTGTTCGTCTGCTGGGGGCGTGGTTTCACTGCTAGAGCAGTGAATAAATTATCTTCACCCGGCACGCGTTATTCACGCTCGCGGACACACAGCAGCCGCATGGGAGAGGGAAGCGCAAGTAGGAGAGAGAGAGACCGCCGGGGATGATGGGGAACCCCCAGAGCAGCAGGAGGTAAGTGGCGCCAGCGAGGAGCACGCACCTCAGCAGCGGGGGTTAAAGAGGATGAGAAGGGGCCGGGCCGCGGGCGCCGCGATCCCTGACTCCTCACAGCATCTCTGGCTCACTTTGTATCACTGGCTCACTTTGTATCTCTGGCTCACTTTGTATCTCTGGCTCACTTTGTATCTCTGTGTCACTTTGGATCTCTGCCTGTATTTGCCTGTCTGCCTCTATTTGCCTCTCTGGAGCTATTTGCCTCTCTGGAGCTATTTGCCTCTCTGGAGCTATTTGCCTCCCTGGCTCTGATATTAGATCAATATCTGATAATAGCTCCAGATCGGATAGTATGTGTATATCCGATTGTGCATGTGGCTCGCTTTGTGGCTGTAATTGTGCCTGTGGCGGGGTCTGTGCCTGGACATGTGCCACAAGTTGACCCATACATGTGGCTATGACAGAGAGGCTATTTGCCATGTTGTCCAGTGTCTCCTGTTGTCTTGTCTTTATGTTGCTCATATTTTTCATTTCTTCATATATTTTCTCATATGTTTGAGAGTGTCTGTGTGCCCGATCTTCCTGGTTTTTGATAAACCTGGCCTCTAGGCTGGTTAAATTTGATAATGCTTCAGCACAAACCTGGTTTCCCTGGCCCGGTTGGATCTTCCCATTGTCATCATTTTCTGGATTTTGTTGGGTATCCTGTAATCCAAGAAAATCAGATCCTGAATCATCCGCATCTGGGACACTAATATGTGTGGGATCTACTCTCATCTCATCCTCACTTCGGACAGGTTGTTGTGGTGATGCAGACACATCAGAATCCATGTCCTCAGCAATCACTATATAATAAATAAGAACATTTTAAAATCAACATAATGACTAAGTAATTTTGTGCTCCTCTTTATTTGGCTGAACATACATTGTTAATGCACATATGTTTTGCTAAAAATTTGGAGATGTGCATCAGTTAAAGCTGCAGTTCAATGTCCTGTTTTTGTTTTTTGTATGTAAATTTTGTAACGGCAATAGTTTGTGTGCAATCTCTAATTAAATAAACAACTGCATACAGTAGCGACATCTTTTATTGCACTAAATGCCGGCGGCATGCCGGGATCTACCCCAGCTGCCGCCAGTAACAACCGCGCGCCGCCGCGTTTCCCCCACGCGTTTCCCCCACTTCGCGCGCAATTTACCCCCCCTTCCCGACCCCGAACCCGGCTCCTGCTCTGCCCCTCTGCTTCCCAGCACCCCCACTTACCTTAATTTGATCTCCAGGGGTGTCGGGGAAGCCTGGGGAAGCCGGGGAAGCCGGGGAAGCCGGGCGCGCATGTGACTGTGACGTCACAGTGCGCCGCCACGCGCCGCGGCTACCCGCTTCCCAGACGCATGCAGCCGGCGGCTTTTACTCGAATAAAAGCTGCCGCTGCTGTAGGTTGCGAAATTATAGTTGTCCTTGTATTGATGTGCGGAGTTTGACGACATCTTTAAATTTGCTTAATGTCAATGGTTCATACAGGAACAAGAGGAACAAGCATGCTTGTTCAAATACAATACAATTGTTATTTAAAAGTAGTTTTGTTTAAAACTGAAAATGCTACAAGTATTTATGGTCAGTACACTACTGATTGCTATCCAAAAACACACATGCAGGATAATTATTGAACTGCAGCTTTACATAAAGAGCATATTTGACATAAATGAATAAGGACATGTGTAATGTTGACATTTCAGTTTCACATCATCTAAACAGATTATTGTAGTTGTATGTATAAATGCTTGCATTTCTCTAGTAAATATTGATGTAATAGCATTCACCTGGTGTCGAATGTGAAAGAGATGGCCCAAAATCTCTGTTCCCTCCAATTCCAAATATAAGGCGGGGAGTCATAATTGATACCATCTTTACCTCGTAAGACTGTAAATTGAGTAATGCTGGAGGTCCACCTCCTGTCCCACTTGTGATGCGTCCGGCCTGTGCCATCTTATTCTTGAGCCTATGTTTTATGTCCCCAAATCTTTTGTTACACGTCTCTGATGTCCTTGGAAAGACACCAGCTGATGAGACAGCTTGGCATATCTGTCCCCACAATTTTGACTTCTGACTGGTCTTGGTTTTACCTGTGTATATGTAACAATGTGTTCATATAAATTTCAGTATTTAAATCATACTGTAAGTTAATATTGTAACAATTATAACATGTCCCTCTAATTACAGACACCTATTAGTGTAGGTCATGCGCGCATTCCTGACAAATTACATGTGAACAATCAGCTGCACACCTCCGTTACAGCATACATGTTTAACAACTATATGTAACGTTAGGCTTGTCTTGAATAAACATTAATGTCATCTTCATACTTTTATTTTAACAATGTGATGAAATTACTGTGAGGGAGTCGGTAAGTAACATAGTCCCACTTTGTGCTGACTATGATAATGGGCCTGTAAAAGGGGTAAGTGAGCACGAAACATCGCGTTTCCCTGCGTCTCATCGAAACCACTTCCTTCCCTGTTAGGGATGTGTTTATCATATCCCTGACTTTTTAATAATGTCAATTTTCACTCTTCCCTCACCATCCTTCACCCTTCTGTTAATTGTATGCGATTAAATTTTGTAGGCACATTGACAATGAATGACCCTCACTTTGAGTCATTCATATATATCAGCATTTAAAGTATCATTGATTGTTTTGTATTCATTATGAGTGCGGATAACACTTTTTATGTTCTATATGTACTTAAGACAGATTAGAGGTCCCTTTATTGTTCCACAGCACCCCACAATTTACACGTGTGAAATATAGTTAATACATGAGAATGCGACATATACAACCTACTTTATATATTGTTATCGAATAATTCAAATACAAAACTTACATGCTAATGATCCTTAGAGTTGTTCATAGGAATCCATGACACTTTCAACCAGAATGTCATTTTCGCGATGGGTAAAGCGGGGGTTTCTTAGGCCCTCCGTCCGCGCCTGGCTTGTTGATGGCCCCTCATCACTTCCATCATCATCACTGTTTGTATGGTGAACAGTGTCCCTCTCTCCCAGTCCAGTAGTCCCGCTACCCTCATCCACCTGCACTCCACCACCTGGAGTGTCATCACGGACGTACCTGCAATGGCACGACGTCTCAGTCCTCTCCCACGCTCCCCCATTCCCCCACTCCCACCAGCCACCGCACCTCCTCCACTCCCACGCTTCCCACTCCACCAGCCACCACACGTCCTCCACTCCCACGCTCCACCACTCCCCCACTCCCACCAGCCACCGCATCTCCTCCACTGCCACGCTCCCCCACTTCACCAGCCACCACACCTCCTCCACTCCCACGCTCCACCACTCCCCACTCCCACCAGCCACCGCACCTCCTCCACTCCCACGCTCCACCACTCCACCAGCCACCGCACCTCCTCCACTCCCACGCTCCCCCACTCCACCAGCCACCACACCTCCTCCACTCCCACGCTCCACCACTCCCCCACTCCCACCAGCCACTGCACCACTCCAACGTCCACTCCCACGTCCACTCCCATGTCCACTCATCCTCTCTTTTTCACTCACAAGAAACAAATATAAACAAAAATGACACACTAACAAAGTTCAATCACACTAATAATACAAAAAAGTAGATAAACAAAATATAATAACACAAGACAACTCACTCAATATTCGCCAACAAATCACCAACTCTCTCCAACTCTCTCCAACTACTACCACCAACTCAACTATATCTCTCCTCACAACAACACCCACACTAAATGAACAAAATGGAAGCTTTATATAGGGTATCCCTCCCAAATAGTTGGCCACAAGTGTGATTACTATTGTTTTCAGGTGATTGCCTAAATTGACGACGTCAGCATTTCAGCATTTAACCACTACACTACCATGTCCCAACCCAAAAATAAGGACACACACTGTAATTGACAACAATATTATATTACATGGATTCACTCCTTCCATGGTCTCTCCCACATATACCCCAGAAAAATAAGGGGACATACATGAACCACAGGGGACCATCATTGCCTTAGCGTGTAAATGAACACATATAAAAATTAATGATTACGGTTGCTTTAAAAATACTGTCAATGAGCATGGGGTCCTCGGAGATGAACAGCATTGGTTTCAGGTCCGGAGACCCTCTTCTTCAGGAGTACAGGCCCCTTTATGGGGTGCCGGTATCCCCTGCTGAATGTACATTTCCCGGTCACGTGACGCGGAAGCTTTAAAATTACAGTGGATACCGGCAGCAGTAAATGGGGCTGTACCTCATGAAGTAGGGGTCCCCCAGAGCTGACAATAATGCGGTTCAGCTCCGGATACCACCTGCTCATGTACAATATTAATCAAATGTATTTATGTACTGTATAATCGCCTGTAACAGCCTTACATTGAGATGGCAAATCAATAGAATTGAGTTAATCATGGAATTCCTGAATTGTAAGTAATAATAAATCCAAGTTGAGAATTTGACACCACTTGATGCCAAAAGTTGAATATAGTTTATCTTGCATCTACAGTTCCTGTTTCATGTTTTTTAAGCTTCACCCAAGTTCTCTGAAACATATTATATCTTCTTGGGCTAATTATTCCAAATGTGAAGAGGAGAATAAGGGGCCTATGCTATAAGCGTTCATAAGCCACTTATCGAGCTCTTATCGGCAAAAAGGCCTAATGCGATTCTGTAAGCCTCGATAAGTGGGCGATAAAGGAATGAATCGCCACATTTTTCAGCCGTCAAAAAAATATCGCCAGGTGAGTGGCGATAAGCCACTTATCGGCAGATTCTGAAACTCGTTCAATTCTAGCAGAAACTATTAGGTTATCGAGGCCTATCGCGGCTCTAGAATGGCGAGTTTCTCCCAAAATCCTAACGCCCGGAAAAGTTGTAGTGAGGCTGGTGAGAGACTGCTGAGAAGCGGTGAGACAGGACTTTTTTTTCTGCATCGGATTGATGCCGGGAGTTTCCGGAGCTGATATCCATTAATAACAGCACCGGAGACCCCCGGCATCAATCCCATGCAATAAAAATGAATTTACAGACAACTTCATTACCTTAGCAGCTAACCACTAAGGCCATGAAAGGTTAACCCCTCAAGATATCAACCAAGAGACAATTCCTTAATTGTTTTGTTGACGAAGTGACGTTTCCCGTCACGAAACGCGTAGGGAGGAGCCTAAGAGGTACTGCCCCACACACTCAAGCTGCTAGTCATTGAAGAGGAGACGGTGACGTCATCCAAACCGCACCGGAATCCCGCGAGGTACACGCGGCACCGAGGAGGACATTCAAAGACTGAGTGCGGCGTTTGGGTTGTGCTGGGTCGGGCACTTCTTTGTTTTTATACTCACTGTCTTTTGTGAGTATTTTATTTGTTTTAGGTAGGCGTCATTAAAGTTTTTATTACTGCACAATCCTTTGCCCTCTTTTGTCCCCACTGGAGGAAATAAGAGGCTGAAGGAATCCTGAAGCTGATCCAGGAAACTACGTTCCTGAAAGGGAGACCTGCCTGACGTCCACGGAAGCAGAGGATACCACGAGGGGTTCGTGTTACACCAAAGGCGACCGGGACTCAAAAGGCTCCAAGTACAGATTCTCTCCCCTGCATGCATCCTATCTACTTCTAGTAAGTAGGCATCTCATTGAGCTTTGATTATAAGGGCACATTTGGCAACTAGATATACTGCGCAATGTCCTGTTTCTCTGCTCTATGTCATACATCTGCAGGTTAAATATATCGTGAGGAGGACTGTTCACTCTTTGCTCTGTGAACTGTGATTTTGATACCATCTATCACCAGATGACCACTCAAGATTGGGAACAATAGTCTATATATTTGGACTTTAATATCATTTCACATCATTTCACTGTATTTACACATGCGCCAGGTTCATGTCTATTTTTGTATTTATATAATTTTGTTGGCTAGTATTTAAAATTAATTAATTGTTTTTTTGGTTAGTGCTTTTATTATTTATTTAATTGATTGGTAGGCTAGTGCTTTTATTTATTTATTTAATTGGTTGGCTAGTGCTTTTATTTATTTTGATTGGTTGGCAAGTGCTTTTATTTATTTAATTGGTTTGCTAATGCTTTTATTTCTTGAATTTGGGTGTTTAGGTGATTGTGTATATCTTTTATTATTGTGTATTTTTGGCCTTCATGCTTTTTTATTAGGGTGACCATTGAGTGCTATAGTGGCTTATGATGCCCATATTATATGGGTATGATGTACCACTATGCCAATCAATGGGTAGAGGGTGGGTATAGTGGTACCAGGGTGGATGGTTAGGCCTCCCGGGTGTGTAGCGGGGGAGGGTGGGTTAACCCCTTAATTACTATAGCGGTTATTAAACGCTAAGGTGATTAAAGTGTTAGGGGGGCATTAGATTTTATTTTTTCTTGTATTCTTTCTAGCAATGGAGGACATGGACCTGGAGTATGCTGATGAGGACACCCTTCATGATGGGAGGGGTAAGTAGAATGGTTTATTTATTTTAGTTACTCTGGCTGGCTAATGTTTTATTTTATAATGGGAAAATGAGCTATTATCCATATCTGGATACAGGTAGTCCTTGTTATCCAACGTTTCACTTTACAATTAATGGCATATCCAACGCTTTCAATGCAACCCTAAGGGCCATTTTTTCGGCGCTGGTATGTGTTATCCAATGCCTGAATGCGTTATCCAACTCTCACCACCACTTATCAACATGGGACTCACTTTACAATGGTTTCACTATCCAATGCTACTTCCAGAATGGATTCCGTTGGATAACCGAGGACTGTCTGTAATAGTTATTTTGCCAATTACTCTACTGTATGAGTTGGCGGGGTTTATTTAATTCAATGTATTGTATATTTTTTTTGCCACAGGATTGGTATCGCAGGCCAGCGGGGACCAGCGAGTACCACCTGAGGACACTTGGACACCAACGGGGACCACCCGAGGGGACCAGCAGAGGGCCCCCAGACACCCGCGGGGACTACCTGAGTGTCCCTAGACATCCACAGGGATTACCTGAGGACCCTGGACACCATCGGCCTCTGGTATAAATTATTTGGGGTAGAGGAAGTCGGTATTAATGTTGTTGTGTTTTTAATATTTATTGTGGGTAGCAGCTGTTTTAATATACATTTTAATACTACTGTAGACATGATTATTGCTTCTCTAAAAGGCCAAATCCGGTGATTTCTTTCAGCTGCAAAGAGAGCTGCACCTGCACAGAGAGAGCCACCTTTCCTTGTGCATAACTCAGGGAAAAAGGAGACCAAAAGCGCACCAGCACAAACGGAGCAGGAAGGACACAAAACGAAAAATAATTAAAAGGGCACTTTAATGTGACAAAAGACCCATCCAACGCGTTTCGAACGTCACAGCGTTCTTTTTCAAGGATAAAACACAATGTGATAACATCCATTATATACCCTCTTATCTGTGGGCCGTTTCACGCCAAAAGTCGGAACCTGATGATGTCATGACGCTGCGCGCGTCATCGCGCATGCGCAGAGCGAATCAGTGCCGATCTAAGGTCAAAAGGAAGTCCCACAAGCAGTGTGGCCATTTTGGATAAGGGCAAGTATAGGAACACACTACAATTGCATTACAGAACATCCCTGCAAGTCAGAGGTATATTGCTACTCACTGGGCATGCGCATTACAACAAAATAAAGCTATACCAGGCTAAACTAACACATAAAGAATACCATATAACAAAAAGAAAAACATAAGAAAAATAAATAAAAGACTTATTGTGTTGCAACTAAGCTATATGCAAAGAAAGTAAAGAAATAAAAAACATATAAACATAATTAAGGTTAAAAATGTGCAAAAAGATCAACTTAAAGACATATTAAAACATATATTACTGCATAACACAGATTGTGAACCTAAATCCTACGAACCAGGGAAATACCACCATTATCATGTATAAAACACATTAATCAAAGTATTATCAATACAATACATCAAAGAACAAATTAGAACTTTGTAAAATACATGTATAACATTTTCATAATAAAGCTTTAGTTCAAGGGTTATTTTTGATCGGAATTTAATTTCTGAAATATTGTTAACTGATCTTATTAAACTTAAATTACAATATAGTAAGCCTTATTAAACCTAAATTACAATATAGTAAAACAATTGTAAATATTTGTGCAAGAAATGTTTTTATAAGAAATGTGTTAGCTGCCAGTCAATGTTCAAGCCCATAGGGAAGCGTGTTTGGAGAGTAAAGATCCAATACGCCTCCCTACGGTCCAGAAGGTTGATGTGATCACCTCCTCTAGATTTGGAAATAACTGATTCAATCCCCAGGAAGGAAAAATTACTAGTTCCTCCCTGACCACATTCAGTGAAATGTTTAGAGACCGGATGATTGATGTCTTTCAATTTTATGAGCCTTAAGTGCTCTAACATCCTGACCTTAAGGGCCCTAGACGTTCTCCCCACGTACCTCTTGCCACAACCACATGTTATGAGATAAACCACAAACTGACTTTTACAATTTATAAAACTGTTGATCTTAAATTCCTTATTTATTAGTCTATTTACACCATGTGGCAGTGGCAAGGCAAACTGTAGAAAACTTTTTGCCGGCTTCATGTGTTTGCATACACTACAAGAGCCACATTTGAAGGAACCCCTAGTAATACAAGATTTTTTAGAACTAGAAGTTTTAAGTTCACTTGGTGAAACATGAGATTCAATTGTTCTCGCTCTACGATATACAAAAGTAGGACCAGATTCCACATATTTTTCAAGTACAGGGTCCATGGATAAGATATTCCAATGTTTTGAAATTATGGAGTTAATTTTTCCACTTTGTTTGTTAAATTGTGAAATAAAAAAAGGACATTTATTTTTTGATTTTATCAATCCATGTGTGTCCTGTTTGATATCAATTGTCTTATTATTGTTAACAAGGCGAGAATCTCCAATTGAATGTGTGGGCAACAATGATGCCCTCTCTGTATGTACTGCATTATCAAAAGCAATTGCTATATGGGATTTAGGGTATCCCCTTTCCAAAAATCTTTTTGTGAGTTCCTCAGACTGAGAAAGAAAACCATTGAAAGTGGAGCAATTCCTTCTCAGCCTGAGGAACTGTCCCCTTGGTATGGCCTTTATGACGTGAGATGGATGGCAGCTGTCCGCCCTAAGAAAGGTATTCCTGGCGTTTTGCTTCCTATAAACGTCCGTTTGGATTTTTTTGTCTATGTCCACAAATAATTGTAGATCCAGAAATTCAATGTGGTGAAAATGGAAATTTAATGTAAATTTTAAATTATAAAAGCATTTAAGGCTCATAAAATGAAAGACACCAATCATCCGGTCTCTAAACATTTCACTGAATGTGGTCAGGAGGAACTAGTATTTTTTCCTTCCTGGGGATGAATCAGTTATTTCCAAATCTGAGGAGGTGATCACATCAACCTTCTGGCCGTAGGAGGCGTATTGGATCTTTACTCTCCAAACACGCTTCCCTATGGGCTTGAACATTGACTGGCAGCTAACCACATTTCTTATAAAAACATTTCTTGCACAAATATTTACAATTGTTTTTATATTGTATTTAGGTTTAATAAGGCTTACTAAATTGTAATTAAGTTTAATAAGATCAGTTAACAATATTTCAGAAATTAAATTCCGATCAAAAATAACCTTGAACTAAAGCTTATTTATGAAAATGTTATACATGTATTTTACAAAGTTCTCAATTTGTTTCTTGAGATGTATTGTATTGATAATACTTTGATTAATGTGTTTTACATGATAATGGTGGTATTTCCTGGTTCGTGAGATTTAGGTTCACAATCTGTGTTTATGCAGTATATATGTTTTAATATGTATCTTATGTTTCTTTTTGCACATTTTTAACCTTAATTATGTTATATGTTTTTTATTTTTTACTTCTTTTGCTTAGAGCTAGTTGCAACACAATAAGTCTTTTATTTATTTTTCTTATGTTTTCTTTTTGTTATATTGGTTTCTTTATAGTAGTTATTATTTTAGCCTGGTATAGCTTTATTTTGTTGTAATGCGCATGCCCAGATTGAGTAGCATATACCTCTGACTGCAGGGATGTTCTGATGCAATTGTAGTGTGTTCCTATACTGCCCTTATCCAAAAGGGCTACACTGCTTGTGGGACTTCCTTTTGCCCTTAGATCAGCACTGATTCGCTCTGCGCATGCGCGAGGACGCTCGCAGCGTCATGACGTCATCAGGTTACGATTTTTGGCGCGAAACTGCCCTCAGGTAAGAGGGTATATAATGGATGTTATCACATTGTGTTTTATCCTTGAAAAGAAACGCTGTGACGTTCGAAACGCGTTGGATGGGTCTTTTGTCACATTAAATTGCCCTTTTAATTATTTTTTCGTTTTGGGTCCTTCCTGCTCCGTTGTGCTAGTGCGCTTTTGGTCTCCTTTTTCCCTGTATTGCATTTAGTAGCTGCACAGCCGCCAACCTACCCCACCAGGATGTGAGTATTTGCATATTTTTCAGGGAACCTGCCATGAGAACTGATGGTAAGTGGGCTTGTACCAATGCCCCCTGTCTTCAGGAGGATATACCCATACTATTACACATTAGTACTAGATATCAATTATTAGTAACATATAAAATTGTCATTAAGATAAGAAACAAAGGCGTGAAGTGTAGTGACATCCCCTCTCCAAATGATAATTAGGTCGTCCACAAATCTTTTATAAAAAAAAAACAATATTGTGACGAAATGAGTTAGTGCTTGATAATTAAAAGTGCTTCCCACCACCCAATGAATAAAGTTAGCAAAAGAAGGCGCAAAACTTGTGCCCATAGCAGTGCCAAGTGATTGCAAATAAAAATTACCTAAATGTGAAGAATTGTGTACTATATCAATTATTAGTACCCTGGTTTAGTGGTTTGGCTTATTTTAGTTTATTACACCTGCATTGAGCGCTTCAGCTATTTTCTACTTGTGCATAACTCGCCAGCGATAACTTTTTTAATATTTAATTGAATATTAGTGTAGATGAGCAAGGGGTCTCCGGAGCAGAACTACGTTGATTTGAGGTGCGGGCACCCTCTTCTTCCTGCGTCACGTGACCTTGGGATTTAAATGCACCCCATAACGGGGCCTGTATCTCGGAAGCAAGGGGTCCTCGGACCTAAAATCAAAGTTGTTCTACTCCGGAGGCCCCCTGCTCATCTACAATAATATTTAATATTATATTTAAAAAATTTGTTCGCTGGCGAGATATGCGCAGCTCTCTCTGCAGCTGAAAGAATTCGCCGGGTTTAGCCTTTTAGAGAGGTGAACATGTCGCGGGCTAATCGCCCATTTTGGGAATTTTGCTATCACTGGTAATTGAGGCTTTCTGAATATCATGATAGCAACTGTCAAAAAACAGGCAATTTAAATGGTCCGGCGATATTTTTTTATAGCATAGGCCCCTAAAAGTTGTTTGACTTGACTGTTGCAAAAATTACATGTTTCTGCTCATTAATCTGCAATTTAGAGATGCCTTTGAATTTATGCATAATGTCACTTTTAAGCTGCAAGTTACTGTACACTGCATCCAATGTCTCATATGACATGTGTGCTGCGTTCCAGTAGTGTATATCGAGTGATCATTTGTTGTTTGGTTTTTCCTAAAGTGCACATACAGCTGCAGTGGCCATTATTCGAACACTTCACGCGATGTGTACATTGGAATACAGATGTCATAACGAGGGATGTCGTCCAACCTTACCGCCTTAAGACGCATGTGCGGTGAGTGTAGAAAATGGCATTTTAGAGTTCTGGTTTTTAAACACCTTAACTTGACACAGTAGCACAACAGCACAGTACTGTACACATTGCAATTCATTAATTTCAATGCACCCAAAGAAACAGAATCCATGAAATTTAAACAAAGCAATGGTGTTAAGTGTGGGTGCCTGGGTCGATTGCCTTGTGGAGTACAGCAGAGCACACAAAATCGATGCCATGATTTGGTCGAATAACGGCTGCTGCAGCTGTATACATTTCCAGTTGCTATCTCATGTGAATAGATCACTTGACCACATTACTGTATATTTTAATACTTTCCTAGAATAGGAACCACAAGGAGTTTAAATTGTTTACTATTTTCACACTCGTTTTTCACCTTTAAAAAGATCCATTATGCTGTGCTGACACATTGGCAAATAAATGTAAGACCGTTATTGAAATACATCTGGGAGTGTGATTTACAGTAGTTTATAAATATAAAAAATTATATTTATTTGCACTCACTTATATATAGATCCTAAGGTAGTCAAACATAGGCGATACAAATAAAGCTATACAGTACAGGCATACATACTGTACATACTGTATATACAAATCTGTAACAATGACTAAAGTATTCGGTTTTATAATTTTAAGACAAATGAAGTTTTATGTACCGCCCTGAAATATGGTTCAATCTGAAAACGTATCAAAAATATTGAGCCTGTGTCATTCACAATAAAAAATAAATATTTCTGTTTATTTCCCTCCCCACTCCCAAAACATATGAATTTGTTTTTTTTAATCAGGCCTGGAGAAGATAGCAATGACAATTTAGTTAATTAAAGAGTGTATTAATATTAATTAACTTAAAGCTTGTAGTTAACTTACATTACTAATGAGTCCAGCTTTTATTGAATATTTGTCAACAGGCTAAGCAACTTCTGACTGTGCTTAACCATTATTTGCATTTTTTTTGTTATATAAACCATGATTTGCTTTAAAGGTAGTGCTTTTTTTAAACAATAATGTGGAAATGTTTATGAAATTCAACATTGTTATTGTGGAGAAATACTAGAGATTCAAGTTGTAAATAACAACCTACACTCACATATCAGTTAAATCAAAAAGAACTCCTGCTGGCAGATGAAACAAGTAAAATCAGCATCAATTGTAATAAATAATTCAGTAAAAAACAATAAGTGACTTGTTTTTGTAGCACACACTTTAGTACTTTTCTCATACAGTATATTGTAATGTACGGCAGATGTATTTTCTAGTACTGTACATAAATTGTTTTCTATTTCATGTCGAAAAAATATATTCTGCAAATAAGCTTGTAAGCCCATGGAAATTTAAAATGCTATTAAATAAATTGTTTTTCCTGCAGGGTTCTATTGAGTTTAATGAGCCTAGTGGGCTTGGCAAGGACTCCTGTTGGCACATGCAGTCTGTGGCAGGTAGGGCCAGTCCTAAACTCATCCATCTAATTCATCGCAATTTAAAGATGTTGCTTTACCAGATGTGTTGATGCATCATCTCTGTCAACACGTTTTCCTTGTAAAGGTACTGTATTTCACCACTATATGTTAAATGATCCATAACATCTAATTTTTATTATCTCTTTTTTTATCTATCCATTACATGAAATCATTATAAGTGAGGGCATTTATATGACTTGAATTGTAGGGTTGTAAGTAGAGTTGTACAAGACATAATGCACACGTTAGTACTTCTTCCCAGAATGTACTTTGTTATATGTTTACATGTAGAGCCACTAACACAACAGTAACTATCAGCACACCACCCCCCCCCCCCCCCCACACCCACACACCCACACACACACACACCACCCACACACACACACACACACACACACACACCACACACACACCACACACACACATCACCTCATCACAGACACAAGACAAATCAAAAATGTTTAAAGGAGCCTGCCTAATATACCCTGCCTAACTGTGAGTAGGTCTAACCTACAGTGTAGAACAACCTATGGGGTGGCCAGGAGGTTAAATTAAAAATAGAACCTATAGTTGTCTCTTTAAGATAAAACAGTACACAAAATTATAACTTTAATATGAATGTGTTAAGGAAAACATATGAAAAAATATATATCAAAATATATAAAAATTTATGAGAATAATCAATGAAAAGGCCATAAAACCTTAAAAAACCTAAAAAAACACGAGTCCCGTTCCAATGAATGCATCCAGGTATATGGCAGCCGTTTGGAAGGGATCACAACTCCCTATAGATACCTATGGAAGAAAGAAAAGATAAAACAGGCGCACACCTAGTACATTAAAGTATAACAATAAATTTATATGGAACATTAGAAACAACAAATGCCCACTCACAAGTGTACGGTAATTAATGCAGTTATGAGATAGGCCCTCATAAGCCAGTGGTAGCGTCCATCACAATGGTGCTCCTCTCCTGCACACACTTGCCGCTGTCTACTTCGCCGGAAGTGACGTCCACCCGGTCAGGTGCCCCGCAAAAGGAAATCCCTCCGGGAACCAGGACCTTCAGCTGCCTGCTTCTGGCTGCTTGCAACCACCAGGGGAAACGGAGATGGGTCTGCTCTTCTGTTTGGCTTTGCCTCTCACAGCCTGCGTTCGTCTCAGCCCGTAACGAAGGTCTCAGTGGGATAGTGCCTCCTCTGCCTTAGCCATGCCCTACGCGTTTCGTCATCTATGATGACTTCATCAGGGGCTACCCATTGGTTGTGACCCCACAGTATTTATAGCAAGGTTAATTTGCATACACAATTAGAACAATTAAAACATTAATTTCAAGATTCAAACCAGTCCATTGGTTCTGGCTTTTAATGCTACATTAATCACAATTAGCAGAACAATTAGTGTAGCCAACCTGTAGCCAACAAAACAAATAATTAATTTAAAACGCTAACCAATCCTAAAATGTACTAAAAATATCCAAATTCAAAACAATTTAATCTAAATAATAAACAGAAATCGAAAAAAATAACAATCAATAGAAAACAAGCATTTGCCAAAAAATACATTGGCTGTCATTGTATTTATACAAGGGAGGTACATCACATCCTTAAAACCACATGCTATATCACATGGTATTACAGACAATGGGATTGAAGACTATCCCAGTGGTTGCTGTACCATGTGATAGGTCACATTAGTTTAAAAGGATGCCTCTGAATGCCTCTATCTTTAAGCCCATTTGCTTTTCAGGCTGTTTGCTGCTCTAATATTCGAGCATCCTGTCATGATCTCCATTATGTAATCCTTCCACTCTGTTTTGCCACATGCTGATACATTTGTATCTGTTTCATATATGTAGTAATCATGTCTGTCATGTTTGCCTAATTCATGTGTCTGTTCTCTCATTGCAGCCTCCCTTGATATTTTTGTCCTTTCTTTTTGTGTGTAAAATATAATATGTATTTTAGCTTATATTAAACGGATTTTAACAGTTTTGTATAAAATGTAGTGTTATCAACCTGTCCAATCACCAGACTGTGTCTGGATTGGTTGTCTTACGCACACCCTTCAATTAAGGGGGACTAATAGGGCTGTTATTAGGTGTTAAAATATCAACATGTTTTATTGTAATTTTATCCCTGATGAAGTAGGTTTGCTCCTACAAAACATGATGGATGTTTTTTTTGTTTATGTCAGTTTCATCTTCTATAAATGGATTTCTTTTTGCAGATTCAGAGCAGTTTTGCTTTACCCGTGCATAAATTAATAGCTTTGATTGGACGATATTATCCTTCCACTTTAATTAGTGCTTGAGTGTCATGCCCTGCAACATTGCCCTCTGCTTATATGGTTAGCTCTGCTACTAGCCGGTAGAGAAGGACTTTCCTGTGCCGTTTTAAATGGTAACTGCAAATCGGGACTATTTTGTAATCTGACATCACAACTGCAGTAAACAGCAACTAGCTATTCAGTTGCAGGTGTGGATCTGAGCCGCCATTCACCCCAGGACGCGAGCCGTGTTCCGGTGATCAGTGTGTGCTCAACTGCTGCACTACAGGTCTCTATATTTCTGTGCGAGCCCTCACCAGTGACTTTTATTACTCCCGGGACCATCTGGATGTTTTGATCCATTTCTCCTGCAATTCCGGAGCCTGGACAATGTCTGCACGACATCTGGAGAAAAACACTGATCTACATCTGAGCCAGTAGCTTACTCCTGTGTCCATATGTGCGGCTACATTGCCTGTCTATGGTACCACGCTGGTTTATGCATGACACGCCTGTACGTGCATTACTTACCTTCACCTTTTCACTAAGTGTTTGTAAGGAATCGGGGGCCACGTCCCTTGTGGTGTGACCCCTCCTTACCCACTACCAGTACTGCAGCAGCTGCTGCCCCTGCCCCCCGTCGCTACCCATGCCGCCGCCCAGTGTATACCTTGAACTCTGCCATCGCCATCTTGGATTCTGGCACTGGTGTTACAGACTCTCAGCTGTGCTCCACTACTTCCTGGTCTCTCAGCCACTCACGAGCAGCTCCTCGACACGCCTCCGCCATGCCCCTCGTCCGGATTGGTTACTGTCGCTTTAAATATCCTGCTTTGGCTTCACTTCCTGGCCAGCATAGATCCTTATGGGATGTTACCTGTGTTTCTGCCACAAGCCTTGTTCTTTCGTTACGTATCTCTGTTTTTGTTCCAGTTCGTTGTACTCATCCAGTTTCCTCCAGGCCTGCTGCTGCTACGCTGAGTTCCTGAGTTCCTGGTTCTTAGAGTCCTGCTTCGTTTGCGCTGTAACACGGGGTTACTAGTGCTGCCTGGTGGTGTGCCTATTGCGGTCAGTCTTCCCTCTCCTAGACCGGAGCCATGATGATGATGATGATGATGATGATGATGATGATGATGATGATGATTTTACCCGTGCGGCCCAATTTTTTTTTCCTTGGAGCAGTTCGGCCCTTCGCACTTTACGAGTTGTGCAGGCCTGCTTTATAACGACCATAACAATCAGTCAAAAAAGTTTGCCAAAGTTCATACAATATTCATGCAAGCTTCCTTAGATTTGTATGTTTCCACGTAAATGCTCTTGTGCTACACATATTCAACCTAAACCAGCATGTTTGGTATCTCTTGGAACAGGTAGCAGGTTTGTAAAATGTTCGTCTTTCTAATTATTAGTAAGGTCATATATTTTGTATGTATATCAAGGGCGGACAAGTTCAGCCTCCAAAAAAGAAATGTGGGATCAAATAAGATTGTCTGTGTCTGCATGTGGGAATCATGTCAGGGACCGCACGAATTGTCGGAAGAGATTTGATGATATCAAGGCGAATTTAAAGAAAAAAATCCAAGCACAATGGATGCATGCTTCTGCCACTGGAGGTGGGCCGCCAGCACAAGCTCTAATCTTAACTCCATTGAAGGAGCAGATGCGTGAAAAATTTCTTTCTGTCGTCGTGTAGGGTTTGCCAGGGGACAGAGATATCGGAATTTATTCATCTCAATTTCCACCAGGTGACAAATGTTAATGTACTACGCTTGTCGTGTGTTACAGTTCTTATCTATATTTCCGATGCAACTTATAGTTTGTTCCAAATATAAGCATACCTACATATATATATCTGTATATATGTCTCTCTCTCTCTCTCTCTCTCTCTCTCTCTCTCTCCTACTTGCCTCAACACTATAAGTCCTGATAGGAACAGGCAGTGTTGGGGTTAAACTCCTGCACAGGGCCTAGCCTGCATTTGCAGCCTGGAATTGGTATCATGTTGCCTTATCCAGGGGCAGACCTAAACCAGAAGTTGGAGTGTCATACCTGGAGAGGTTACTGACTGGGTCACATGTATATGGTGTGATGTCAGTCAGTGCCTGGACCTGCCATGTTATGGGGTGGGGTCACAAGCCCTTGGTCTGAAATGTATTGCAGAAGACAAATCTGCCATTTCAGAGTTCTATACAGTATATTAGGGTCATATGTCTAGAAGTTTCTATATAGTACATACATTTTCTTAATAGACTAGTGACCAGGATTAGCAATACTGTTATTTTGCCGATTGTTAAAGTCTTTAAAAATTCAAGAAACATTTTTTTTACCACATGGGTAAAACGGGTTAACTCCCTCACTGCCAGGATCAGGAGACCACTCCCTAGCTCTTAGCTTTGCTAGGGTGGTTTTTTTTTTATAACTTAATTTTTTATTGAATATTTCCAACATGAGATACAATACATACTACACATTACAGGCATTCTTGAAAGTATTCTCAGCTGTAAACAGTAATTTAAATTATAAGGGAATACCCAACCTTTCGGGCCCTACTTAGTCGGTTTATTCCGGATGGAATAGAACTAATAATAATTATAACGAGTAGAAAAGAAAAGAAATAATAAAAAAAAAAAGGGGGGGGGGCAGGGAGAGGTAGGAAGGGGAATGGATATGGAGAGGACATCAATCCGGGTAACCGATCGTCTATTGTCTAACATCTTCCTAGATAGAGCGCTTCTGTGGTATT
>WSYH01012144.1:0-19410 GCA_036426205.1 Ascaphus truei | reverse complement strand
GCCTCCGTCCCCCGGCGATAGTGTTACAACAAGCCTCCCAAGCAGAAGAAAACCCTGGCTATGCCCAGACATGCAGACTAATCCTAACCAAGGGGGTTCAGCAACAATCAGGTTGGATCCACCTTTTTCCCCCCTGCCCCTTATAATGCCACCCGCTACTCCTACCCCCCCGCGCCCCTCCGCCAGACCCAACCCGGTCCCCCACCCCCTACTCCGATCCCCTAATGCCCCCTACCCCCCCTCCTACCCCCCCTCCTTTCCCCCCCTCCCCGCTCCGTCCCCTCCCTCTTCCCTCCACCCCCTCCCCTCTCCCCCACCCGGCCCCTCCCGCTCCTCCCCCTCCCCCGCACTCCCCGCCTCCCTCCCTTCACCCCCCTCCCCCACCCCCCCCTACAAATCAAATTTAAAGAGTACTCTATGAGAGTTGAATATACTACTGACATGTGACAAAGCAGTCAGAAAGCATAACCACCCTCCCCCCCTCTTCCCCCCCCCCCCCACCAAGAAGCGCAGGAATATGTCAATGCGAGTCCCATAGAAGGTATTTTGAGGATGTATACAACAATTGGTGGTACTAGAAAAGACGCTGAAATGTTTTAAGTTATAAATCTGATTAGGCTATGTCTACAAAACAACTGTGGAAAGAAATGCTTTACACATGTTGCACTCAGGGTTTTTCTTCGTTTTTTTCTCTCCCTTGTCCTTCCTCCCCCCCTCTCCCCCTCCCCCCCTCTCTCCTCCTCCCCCCCGTCTATATCCCTCTCCTCCCCCAGTTAGTCCATCCCTTAGCCTACAATACCCAAAGGCCAACTCACTTGCACCGCAAATTTAAACGGGAGGCAGCTTTCCCACTCATTTTACTAGTCTCCACTTAAACACCGGTATGTTCGAAGACACGGAGGGTGGTCGACCATATACCACTGGTTCTCTCTCCCCATTCCAGGCTTGGTGTCCGGAAGGATCTCCAGGGTGTTTGACCCCGCCCGTATGTGTCTTTTCTCCCTTATGTATCCACCACCTTCCCCCCTCCCGATCCGCTGCCCAAGACGTCCTATCCCTTCCCATCCACACCGACTAGGACCTTCGTGTCCTATGCCTGAATCGAGCTCTTGTCCATGGGAAATCCAAGATCATCAGAGCCTGGAGCTCTGGGAATACCCCCCATTGGGACAATGTCTTCCATTAAATTAATCTCACTTATTGTCAAAGGACTCAATTCAGTTACAAGAGGAAGCTAGTCCTTCAGGACCTAAAAATCAGGAGACATTGTCCTCATCCAAAGACTCACTCAATTCCCCAACCCCCCACCCAACACTTTCAAAGTGTATTCCCCAAGCAATTTTGCATCCTCGCCAAGCAAAAAAAGAGGAGTAGCCACCCTTAACTGAATGGCGTCCTTTTGTTCTATCCAAGTCAGTCCCATACCCCGATGGTCGGTTCCTGATACTACAGGCACCCTTTGTCTGGCACCCCAATCACACTGTAAACATCTAACTACGCCCCCCAATGACAACCAACTCCCTTTCCTAAGAACACTCCTCCAAACCTAGAACAGCAATCTTTCTCATCTCTGATTATCGGAGGGGACTTTAACATGGTGGCCTCTCCACGCACTAGACAAATCAAACCATCACCCGCGCCCACCCTCCTTCCATCCTCTCCGCACTCTCCACACACGACATCCAATCCCAAAAGAAAGCTAGGAAATTTAGTGACATCATGGAGAATACTCACTAGTTGATATATGGGAGGGCTCGCACCAGGGTCCGAGGGACTAACCTTCTTCTCCACCCCATCAGTCCTACTCGAGGATCGACTATTTTCTCTGTACTACAACTCTCTTCCAGGCTCCTCCCAGTCCAAACATAGGCCCAACCACCTGGTCCACCAGGCACCAATTGAACTTCCCTATCCATACCTTTTGTGAAAAACACCCAATACAGATGGAATTAAATGATTCCTGTTAAACTGCCCTGACCAGAAATGGTACTCTCCAAAAGCTATCAATGTTCTTTCAAATTAATGCGGTTTCATCTCCTCCCCAGCCATGCTCTGGGAGGCCCATAAGCTCCATCAGAGGGAGAACCTTATTCAATCGCATCACACCAAAGAAAATTAAACTTAAGCTCCAAAAAGGATCTTAGACAAGATCACCAAGCTAGAACAGCACATAAAACTACTGCTCTAAAAACAAACGCTTAAACAACTAAATCTAGCGAGATCACTGCCTCAACAGACCCAACTCGAGGAAGTAGAGAAGGCACTAAGGTGGTCGAAGCAAAAATTTCGTATGGCCAATAAAGCTGACAGGCTTCTAGCCGCAAACTCAGGTGCACAAGAGTCAAATCTCAGATAGCCCGCATACAGACACGAATGGACCACCACCATACATAGAAAAAGAGATAGCACAGGAATTTGCAGACTTTTCCTCTGACCTTTACACACCTTCACCCCCCAACCCAGGACCCGTTAGCCTTAATATACTATCTCACAATATCTAGAGCATTGCAACCTGCCCACCCTATCCCAGAAAGAAGTGGAAGTAAATAAAATGTCTCCAAGAGGAACTATCTGAAGCCATTAAATCACTCACATTAGCCAAAACCTCGGGCCCAGACGGATCCTCGAACTCTTATTACTAAAATGTTCATGCCAATCCTCTTCCCATACCTTTTAGATATGTACAACTCCTTCCTCCACGGGGAACTAATCCCCGCTACGATACAGCGGCGCAAATCTGGCTATAATCCACAAGGAGGTAGAGACCCTCCTCTGCGGTAACTACAGGCCCCTCTCCCTGTTAAATACCGATCTCAAAATCTACAGAAGATTCTTGGCAAACAGGCTAAATCCAATCTCCCTAACTCATACACAGAGATCAAGTAGGTTTGTGTCAGGAAGACAGCCTCCGACAACACCCGCAAAATTGTGGATATAATAGACCAGTGCATCTCACCGGCATCCAAAGCAATGATTCTGAGCCTCAACTGAAAAAGAGTTCGACAGAATCAAATGGTATTTTTTTCGACCAAACATGCTGAGGTTCGGCTTCATTGGCCCTTTCCTAGAGGGAGTGAAGGCCCTCTATCAAAACAACAGCGTACGTCAAACTCTCGCAGGCAGGCGGATTCTCGGGATCCAATAAAATCAGGAACGGGACCAGACAGGGCTGCCCGCTTCCCCCTTGTTATTTGCCTACCATTGAACCTCTACGGCCCAAATTAGAGCCGAAAAAAGTATCAAGGGGATCCAAATTGCGGACGAGAGTATAAATTCCCTATTCCTATTCGCGGACGATGTGATTCTGACCTTTGATGACCCCCCTTTCCTCCCTTCCTAGCCTTCAATGCATCTGACTCATTTGGGCAGGTCTCTGACTATAGGAAATCAACTAGAACAATCCGAGCCCTAAATATCTCCCTCCCTCCCCAGTCCGTGGAACTTATCCAAGCCCACTACAAATACAAGTGAGACTCCTACCATATAAATATCTGGGGGTCAAAATTTCAACTCATATAACTCCCTTATCAACACAATTACCCCCCCCCCCTATTTGATCAGATTAAAAAAAGACTTGGAAACGTGGAAAAAAAAAACACCAAATTTCCTGTTTGGAAAATAGTGTCCATAAAAATGAACTGTCCTCCCACGGTTTACTATATGTCTTCCAAACCCTCCCCATCGTACTGCCAGCGCCCGGCTTCTAAGAACATCCAGTCATTAATGCTCCAATCATTGGAACAATAAGAGACCTAGGGTTCCCAAGGTCAGTGATGCTCTCCTCAAGAGCAAGAGGAGGCATGGGGTCCCGACTTAGTCACGATATTACCTACTCGCACAATTGAAGCAGGCTTTAGTTTGGAATTGCGACCCAGCCTCGCCTGTTGGCTCGGAATAAGTCACATTAACGCACAGCCTTACTCATCCAAGTGGCACTTTGGACCACAGGAGGGAGAGTGAGGGGGCACAGAGGTTTGGCCTCGGAGCAATGAGATGTACGTGGGACGCATGGCTCAAAAGCAAAGGGAAGTATGGTCTCTGCTAGCTTCTCCTCCCCAGCTCACCCACTCTTTGGGAACCCCAACTTCCCACCAGGGTGTTCCACAAGACCATTTCCAATTCCAGGGTCTCAATATTAGGATGGTTGCCGATCTACTGCAGAAGGGAAGATCCTAACTTTTCAGGCATAAAGACAAATTCCAGACCCAAGACCATCTATTTAAATATTACAACTTAGGCACTTCCTCACACCACGTCTCAACCTTCAATCCCCCCCCGCTGACCCGATGAAACCTATTCTCAAAGACATATCCGAGAGGCCTGATATCACAGATATACAAAAGTACGGAACCGACATCAGACCCCCCGAAAAACCCGTATTGAAAAAAATGTCGGAACGAACTAAGGTCTCCCAATAGACCTGGAAGACTGGGAGGACATTTGGAGCAAGCCCCTAAAACCTAATTTGTACGACATAAAAGAAAACATCTATAAAAATTATATTCCAGTGGTACCTGACCCCGGCTAGGCTGAGCCAGGTCTACCCTGCACACCGGACCTGTGCTGGAGGGGATGTGGTCAAAAGGGAGACATGGCCCCATTTTGTGATCAGGTCCGAGATCCAGAAGTATTCCGGACCAAGATGCCAACACTTATCTACGATCACTGAATCCCTCTCCCCTGGACCCCTGACCATGGTGCTGAGCAAACCCATAGACGACCTCCCCCCCACCATTTTCCCGGCTGATCAGGGCCATTTGACACGCGGCCAGATGCCTATAGCCGCAGCCTGGAAACAGATTAAGGCCCCCTCGAAACCAAACAGTAGTTAGAAGGGTAAATGAGGTCATGACTATGGAGAAGCTTAACGGCCATGCTCCAAAAGAAATGCCCCAGTTCTGGAACACTGGGACCCTGGATCGAGAGTTAAACCCCCAGAAAATTCAAACACACTAGGTCTAGCACCACCCCCAAACAATTGAGAGCTACACCGGACACCTCTGGGCAAGCCCACATACCCCCCTTCCCCTCCCTCCCCCCCCTCTCCCCATGTTGTCTCCCTTCCCCCCCCCCCTCCCCCCCCTCTTCCCCTTACTCTTTAGCCTACATGTAAAAGGAAAACTGTTATTGGGTTCCTTCTCTGGAAATACCGAGCAGAAATGTGTGGGCCCACGAAACTACGGTATGTAAATTTATCTGTGACTGTGCACCACATAAAAAAAAATTGTTACCAAAAAAATAAAAAAAATTTAAAAAATAGTTTTCCTATTTTGCTGTCACATATTTAATTGGGATGCCCTTCTCAATTTTTCTATTTTTGAGAGCAGAGAGAGATACTTGTTAATGACTCGCACCAAAACAATGTAATGGTACTATGTGTATTTATTTGATTCGTTTTTATATCTACTTTTAAATGTCTTGAACTTTGCCCTACTAAAAGAGATGAAACATTTCTGCTGTTATAGCAACTGAAAGTACATATTAGTAAGTAGATAGCGCCTTCGTTTCAGCAAAACGTTTGGATTACCCGCTTTCACCGTACCCGTTTGCTTGCAATTGACTATGTACTAACCCCCGTGAATGGTGAACATTCTCAGGTGTTGTATCTGCCGACTTGCAATGTTCATAGTGGTACAGTATCTGCTGAGTGATTACAATCACAAGTAAACCACCTACAAAGGGGATTTTTTTAATAACATTGCATATCTAACAAGAAAAAACTGCATTAGCCTTAAATTCTGTTCCCAGAAGTAGCTTGCTGGAATTACTGTTTTTCAATGGTATGTTTTACATAGTCATTAATTAAAAAGGGCTAATTTACAAAGAACCTGGTATAGAACAAAATGCTTACACGAGCAATGTTATGTAACCGAAGCATTTAAAATCACCAGTCCTTCTGCTTGCTTCAACATGCAAACCTAAGGCCAATTTAATTTGAGGCCGAGTGTCAGAATATGAGGTTTATGAAGCAGTCAATATTTTTTTGAAAGGAACTATTACTACTAATTACATGACATGGTTGATCAATTGAGAATTGACCTTAGGCAACCATAATACTATCTTTATATTGCAACTTTTCCATTGTGCGTCTTCCTTTATCATTCATCCCGACATGAGCATATATTTTGGTATTTTTTCTGGCTGTGTTTGAACGGTTGATATTTTGCTGTCTACTTATGAAATACTGTAATTTTCACAGTTTTTTTTTTTAAGTACTAATATTTTTATTTCCGTCGTTTTTTTTTTTTTCTCAAATGTGGAGTTATTGCCCTATAATTCTGATCTTATTCATAATTGTAGAGTTTTGCAGGTATGAAGCCGCGGCAGCATATCTTGCCAACTATTAAACGCATTAACGCACTGGAGATCTCAAGGACCAATCTGTGACAACCTATTTTAAGATGAGTGCTTATACCTGTGGGTCATTCCATATCACATTTGCCTGTATATGTTTACAGCTTCCTTTAGCAATGAATAGATTAGAAATGGGCAAACCCCCCATGGCATTTTATCCATCTAAGGAAATTGATCGACTAATACTGTAATAATTGAGAGAGAAAGCAGGTTTCTACTAGTCTTCCAGGTGATACGCAGAGTAATGAGCGCTGCCATAAAAGTTTATGGCCTGAAGTGCGGGTCGTAAATCATTTTCACTGCCGGCTTCTGTTTTTTTTTTTTTTTTTTTAAATATACAGTCTATACGTATCTCTATCTCACCATCCACCCCCACACCAGGCTGTTCAAAATAAAGGCGTTCCTGTATTCTCTAAGAAATAAACTCACACATTAACACGATTGGCTATTTCCTTTTTATGCCCGAGTAATCCTGTTTAGAACTCTAATAAACTCTGTGGATTTAAAGCACCAGTACAGATACTTGTAACTGTAGTTGCTTTCTAACGAAACGGCTACCCTTTCCAAACTTTTCATTTGCAAATACGCACCACCGCCCCGCACAATTGAGTAATCAAAAGGAAAGGCTTATTACAGTGAAATCATTTTCTTGCCAAAAGCGAAGACATTCAGACAAATCAACTGTCTATTCTAGTTAACACTGAAAGGGGTTGGCAATTTTATCAACTAACCAGAGGTTTAGTCCGCCCCCTAGGTGAGCGTCTTTAATTCCCTGTATAATAGCAGCACTTAATGTATACATTTTGTATGTTACCCACTTTATTTTGCTATATGTAGAGTTTGAAATAAAGCAGTGGTGTAATTTTAGTTATTCCCACTGATTACTACTTGTTGTTTTCTACTGTTTACACACCACGCATGCTCGGTAAGGGCTCGGCTGATGATTTTCTTCCATATATGTCATGGGGATCTCTCCATCAACTAGTTTTCTTGTCATGCTACTAATTCTATTCTACACTACATAGTAGGGGTGGCAAACTCCAATCCCAAGAGCTACAGTACACCAGATCACTATTTGTCCCTGCTTCAGCACAGTTTGGTGCAGTCTTCGACTGAGTCACTGATTGAAGCCACCGGTGCTGAAGCAGATTATACTGAAAACCCGACTGTTAGTAGCTCTTGAGGACTGTAGTTCCCACCCTGCTAAAGAGAGCTTTCTAAATGAAACCGGGTACCCTTTCCATCCTCGTCCTTGCTTGTAACCCCCCCCCCAACCACCCCCCCCCCCCAACCCCCCCCCCCCCCCCCCCGCCCCTAATTGGGTATCAAAAGAAAGGAAAGAAAATGGTTTACAGTGAAACATTTTATTGCCCGATTTAATACTACGAAGATAAAAAAAAATTACTCGGTAAGCTACTCTGCTACTTCCAGGCTCTCACAGATCACATGCTTTTTTTTACGTTAACGCGTTTGCTGCGTGATGCGTCTGGGACTCCATGTGTCCCCAAATCCTCTAGCCACACAAGGTTGAACACTTCAGTGCTGAGGAACCCTGATATTACGCACAATAATGATTGGAAAACCCCCTATAATGGTGTCTAGGAATTCTGGACCATGAACCAAAATACCATGAGAAAATTGTGTCTTTTTTTATCTAATTTTTCCCAAAAGCCTGGCTGCTAAGATGCTTCCTTAAAAGGGCACCGGTTTTCAACACACACACCACCCCACCAAATCTCACCCCCCACCCCCCCCCCCGCCTTTTAGTGTACCTAAGAAACCTATAAGAATTAGATATCTTAATAAATACGGGTACACAGGACCCCTAGGATTCAGAAAATATATATGTTACACAAATTCAGCTAGCGCTATCGTCCTATAATAGTAATTGATACAAGAAGGTACAATGCGTAATTGGGAAAAAATTACCCCTAATAATAGCACAATTAAAAAAAGTCGCAACATGTGCAAATAAGGAATATGTACATGAAATATGTATGGGTTTGCACTTGCTTCTCCGGGCCAACCTCGGGTCCGATGAAACTACAGAAGATAAGAAAAGAAAAAAAGCGAAGACTCATGAGTGTAGAAGGTTTATAATAGAAAAGGAGAACGGTTAAACATTTAAATTCACGTCAAACGTAAATAGCTACAAGCACATAAATGTTTGTGATAGTCCGTGGAGAAGGTCCGCTGGAACGCCGCAGTTTTCTTGCGATTCCTGCCAGGGAATTCTTCCAGTCAGCGTTGTCTTCCCCTGTTTGACCGGTGTGTTGCCGCTCCGGGTCACTGTCCTCGTCACGTTCGTCGGTCGGGGTGGGCCCAGACTGAATGTTCACTTCCCACGCTGGATACAGATAAATACCTGATCCAACAAACTACCAAAACATGATACTTTTTTCAACATTTATCCCAAACGGATTCAACATCCATGTGGAAAACATTACGTGAACCTTTACATTCAGTACCTGGTGGCGTCCATGATCAGCAATGACTCAATTAAGCGTTTCCCTGTAACTGCTGGTCAGTCTCACATCGGTTGAGAGGAATTTTGGCCATTCCTCCTTACAGAATTGCTTCAAACTCAGTGATATTTGAAGGATTCTCACTTTTGCATGTTTTCCCGAGGAAGGCCCCCTCTCTTGCAAAGCGCTAAATAAATACGTACTCGAACTAGAGGGGTGCTTGGGAATTTGCACTATACTTTAACATGAGAGAAAAAATCCCTATTACCCGCACTCCGGCTCTACTAAAAATAATAATAGTCATTCTATAATGTAATGCTAAAGAGAAAACTAAGAAATATATGTTAAAACCTAAAAGACGCTTTTCTGTGAAATGTGAGCTGGTTATATTCTCATATCCAGTTGAGAACAACCCACAACTGCCTGCGTTCTCATCGGTTTCCCCCACACACGTGGCAATGGCAATTGATATACGTTGCAGCTGTAGTGGGCTGGTTCATTATATAATCTCATTGTTCATAGACCTACCCTTAGAGGTGTATTTCAACGGGTAGCAGACTTGTAAAAGAACCAGAATTCTAGTTCATAACAAAATAAACATGTGGAGGCAGACCTGGTCAGTCTCTTACAAAATACATATATATATATACTCCCAAATAAAACAGAGTAAGTGCAGATAAAGTCAGTGCTATAATACAAGGCTACCTGAGAGGATGCCTGTTTGGGTATGCGTGTGGTTAATATGATTCAAATTGAAAATATATAGACTGTAGAGTTTATACATTGACAGATGTCTCATATGTCTAGACACATTACGAATCTCATCCATTTGCCTATGGATTACTCATATCCGTGTGCACAAAAGCCCCAGCTGTATTGAGTCTCGTAATATAAAGGCGTGGTCCCGCATCCGACTGCGCCTATGCGTCACTAACAGCTCCTGCGACTTTTCTTCCTAGCCGACCCCAGTCCCTCCTCACGTGCAACGCTCACTACGCGCTGTGACACATCAGCCGCCGGGATGCAGCGGATTGTGATCCCGAGCGGCGACGCGTCATGTGGTGCGCTGGTGACCTATCAGTACCGTGACTGTACCTTCCGAGCGTCAGGAGCTTCTCGCACCTCCAAAAAGTCGGGGGGGGGGGGGAGGGAGGGGAGTGTGTATGTAAACAAACAAACAAAACCCCAGAAAGCTCTTGTTTGGGAACCCCTGAGCCCCCACAAATATCTATGTATATGTGTCAAAAGGAGTAGCTATTGAGCGTGGCATATGTATACAACAACGACAGAAAAGCCCCATTCTAATCCATTATGACAAAATACACAGTAATAAATACTTAATTTCTCTTGAAAGGGGCCATTTGGTTAAAAATTAACACGCCTTTGGGCCAAAGTGTTGTAAGCTTGCGAGTCACGACAAGGCAGACCCTGTGCGCAAGTCCTAACCTACCAGATCAATACTAATAATCTCTTATTATGATTAAATTCTCATTTACCTCCTATTAGGACGGAGAAAGACCCCATGGAACTTTACCAAGCACAAACCCTATCTGCCCCTTTATCACCCCGCACCCAACCCCTCCCCTCCCGGACCGCACAACTCACCACGCCCCCCCCTCTCTGGGGCAGACCCCACACACCGCCTCCTCACCCCTCTCCCTGGGCTCAATTGGCTGCGCCCCCCCCCCCCCGACCACCCCGTTTTTGGCGACGCCCTCCCTGCTCCCTACGGACCGCAGATAGCTGTGAGTGCCGCACCGCTTGTATTCAGGGCGCGCTGTCTGATGCGCGGGACCCTCTGCCGCAAGCGTAATTGGAGCTTTCCGGTTATAATTGAAAGGCTAACTAGCGCTAGTGACTTGCCTAGCCTTGCATGGACCGCTTGCTTCATGTCCTGCCACAACGTTTCGATTGGTTTTAGGTACAGAACTTTTGACTAGGGCTCCTTACTAAAACATGGAATTTCGTCTGCAGCCCAGGATAATCTGCTTGTATGTTTTAGGATCATTGATTGGCTTGCTGCATGATCCACTTTCATTCCAGCTTCACTCACTGAACGGATTCCCTGAACCCATTGCTCCCCAAAGTAGAATCTTCTCATCCAATGCAGATTTAATGGTTGTGGCATTGATGGCAATCTTGCAGGTCCTGAGGCCATCACCTGCCACCACCATTTTTGATGGTTGGGATGAAGTCTTCTGTTCGAACGCAGTGTTTGGTGTTTCGTGCCAAATATAAAGGTTTTTTTTTTCTTCCATTTTGAGTCCAAAAACTTCTATCTTTCTCGCCGTCCAGAAGAACTTGTGTCAATAAGTCGTATGGATCATCTATATGCTCTTTGGCGAATTGCAGACGTGCAGCAATGTTGTTTTTTTAGAGACCGGGTCCTTCCTGGTCTATCCTTCCATGTACCCTTTCTTGTGCAGATCTTTTTCTGATGGGTAATATCCTGTGTTCATGACAACCAAGGCGGAGTGGCCTGCCAATCCTTGGATTTTCCGCGAGGGTTTTTATGACTGCCTGGCTTAATTTGCCAGTTTTGTTGCCTTGATAGATTTTGGTAGGACACCGCTCCTGGTAGAGTACCCCGTTCTGAACAACATTTCTAAAAACAAACTTGTAGACTGTCTGACAGTGGAATTGTTGGAGCCCAAATCCTTAGAAATGGTTTATATCACCCATCCCGACTGATGAAGGCTCAATAACGGTTTTTCTGAGGTACTCAAGAGATTACTTTAATCATGGCTGACGTGTGTCCACCCACCTGTATGGTGAGACCAAACTCACAAGTTTCTTATCTTTATTTATAGAGGTTGAGTCCTCCCAAACTCACCCACTGGAAGGTCTACTTAATTATTCAAACTAGTAATGTTACGGCGGTTACCCCCAGAATTACCCAGTATAAAAACCCGGCACTATTTACAGTCCCAGAACTTACCCGGGAACCGGCAACAGGGGGCTATAACCCGGTGCCGGGTTATTTTTCCGTCTGCTCTGCTCCCTGGTCTTACCTCCTTGGAGAACAGCAGGAGCACGAGCAGCAGAAAACATACCTGGCAGCCAGCGGCAGAAGGGTGAGGAGGCTGGCGGCGACATCACATCCTGGTGTTGGGAGAAGCGGCCGACATCCTTCAGCCGGTGCTTCATTTCTTCAGGCCGGTTAGAGCAGCTAAGATGTCCTCCAACGACAGTGTGGTGCGAAGCAGGGGAACATGTGACCGGAGTAGGAACGTTACTATCGGACAAGCGGGGAGCGCGCTCCCCCCCGGGTGTCCAATAGTAACGCTCCTGCTCTGGCACATGTCCCCTGTACTTTACCCGATGAGTAATTATTTTCTTTCCCCAGCTACCTGGTACCCGGTAAGGCCCCGGTAAGAACACTAATTTAAACAAAACCCCGGGGCTTCTAAGTATCCCCGGCGGTACTTGTGAGGGTATGCGTACCCCTTTCTGGATCTGAGCTGGGATTTGACCGCTATTTAATCTAGGCATGAAACTAGGAAGTGATACCGTTGCCATCACCATAAGTGTCCGGGAGGCGCCGGAGCTGAAAGGCGCCGAGTTGCCTCCAGGGACCGCCTCCTCCTTCCCTCTCTCCCCCCCCCCCCCATATTCCCACCTTGTTAAAACGCTAGATCGACGCTTTACCTTTAATTCTCATCTAGATGTTTAGTGGGGTACACGTTGCCTCTGCCACTCCTGTATCTCATTTTAGAATATGTAAGACCTAAACGCTCAAAGCTATAAAGACTGTCTAAAAGCAAAAAAGAAACAAATGCGTATCATAGGTACTGCGATTTTACAGTTGACATCCTGCCCTGCTGAGAGAGAGAGAGAGAGAGGGCAGCCCTGCAGGGAGGATTTTGAAGAGGTTTAGGCATTGCTTGGTTCTTTCATAGTGTATTATTGTATCACATTCGGCTATACCTGGAGCAGCAACATTTTTGTTTGGTATTGTTACATACAAGATATTAACCCCCTAAGATACCAAAGGGTCTTAAGTAAGAGTTGCAAATCCACACAGAATCAGTAGATTCCCCCCCAACCCTTTCTCCCTCTCCCCAACCCCTCCCCCCCTAGACCCACCCCCTCCTCCCCTACCTGCCCCCCCCCCTTTTCTTTCCTACCACCACCTACCAGAGCCAGGGGAGCTGGAGTCGGAGGGTGCCGACCCCAACCTGGGGCCTCCGTCCCCGGCGATAGTGTTACAGCCTCCCAGAGAGAGAAAACCCTGGCTACTGACGAGGACTATGCAGACTATATCCCTAACCCAAGGGGGTTCAGCAACAATCAGGTTGGATCCACCTTTTTCCCCCTGCCCCTTATATGCCACCCGTCTACTCCTACCCCCCCGCCCCTCCGCCACCACCACTGTCCCACCCCCTCTCCGATCCCCTATGCCCCCTACCCCCCCTCCCTACCCCCCTCCTTCCCCCCCTCCCCTCCGTCCCCTCCCTCTCCCTCCACCCCCCCCAACTCATGGTGGACAAGGACTATGTGCACGGATTGAAATCAACTCATATGTGAGCCAACACACACAACATGACACTATGTCACTTGATAAAGACCTTGCCGGTTGAAACGTCGAGTGTGTGGACTCAATAAATGAGGGGGTGTGGATTTCAAATCTTGTGCCTGTGTGCTTCTAACACTGAATAAGACTGGAAACAGGCTTTCTTCAATCAAGGAGCAACAGTAATTGTATCATTATACTTTTCTTTTTTCTAATGTGCGCATTACTTATTGTAGTTTGCAGCCATGGTAAAACCAGGTGCTTTGAACCGAGGAATAGATGACATCAAAAGAAATGAGTCTAAGTGTCCTCCTTAATGGAAAGCTCAATAGGAGTGTCCCAAAGAAATAAAGGTGCTGCAGGGCGTCCTCGATAGCTCCAATCCGACGGAGAAGGCCTTCTGCTCTCGAGGGAATATTGTGCTGAACAGCAAAAGGCCTGGTACATGAATTCTCTTCCGGACCAGAGACGAGGAAGGGGCCGAGCGGTGGAGTTTGGTCTGGCATACTTGAAAAGACAGGCAGTAGGAGGTTGTTGGGAAGTAACCTGTGCGGGAGAGGGAAAAGAAAGATGGACCCACATAAGAGATCCCGTCCGTTACCTCCATGGGATTGCCATGTGAGTTTCCCGGCCCTCAAGAGATACACACATCAAGGATTGGCGCCCAGGGATCCACAAATATAATCACAGGGCCTTCGCTGTTTCTTGCCTACGTCTCTCTCCATGAAGGAAGGAAGTAGAGACCTGCCAAGATCTGCATGGGGGGTTCCGGAGCTTCCAATGTGTGCGTAGAAACAGGAGCAGGGAGACCTGGACATTAGAAGATAAGAAACAGAGAGGACGAAGATTTGTTGACGTTCAGATCCCTCCTCAGCTCTAGAAAGTCTTTGACCATTTGATGCACAAATCGTATTGGGCCTCCTTGATGATGAGGCCTTCATTCGAGCCGGCCGCACAAGTCGTCTTTGAAGGATCCGAATCCCTGCCAGAACGCAGCCGCGGAGAGTGCCCCATCGTTCCAATCAGTCCAGCCGCAATAGTCCGAACTCCAGAGGCGTAAACGTGCCACTGATACTCCCGCCCCTGCGTAATGTGGAACAGGAGGAAGCAGCCATAATCAATACGTTCCCAGGGTGGCAAAGACTAAACGGACGATTCTCTTTTAAAGTTAGGAAGTATTTGTAGGTGAGTTCAGGCTTCAGCTCCCTTGAAGGTGAGCCCAGGCCGAGGGCGTCCCCAGTTAAGAGGGAGCAAAACTAAGCTACTTTGGTACGATCAGTGGGTACAGTTCGGAAGTGTTATTCTCGCACTAATGTTAAAAACACACGGCATCGAAAGTTGAGTCCCCGCAATTTTTAGGTAGGGCTATGTAAACTCCGAAGGGCCCGTTCCTTCACGTGGAGCCATGGGGAGGGATAAACAGAGCTGGAAACATTTAAGTGGGGAATCTGAGAGGTTAGGGTTATCAGTGGAGGTGGAGGTTGGCCTCAGCGCAGCGGAATTGTGCTCAAGACGATAGAGATAAGAGGATAGGAAGATATGGAACCACGGTGTTCCATATCTTAATTCCTCTTATCTTACGTTTGAGCAAAAACCCATGCGCTGACCAACCCTCACCTCCACTGCAACTACAAGAAGATTAACGGCTTTATCAATCTCTTACTGGTCAGCTGCAGAAAAACAACCAGAGAGGCATTACACTACCCTTCTCTTGGTTACACCACTACACCAACAGGCAACAATCACAATCCTATACAATTGGGAGCGCGCCAATCTCTTTCTTTTTGTCAGTTAGGTGCGAACTGTTGGGTAAAGTGCAGTAACCTGGTTGTCCAAAAGTGGTATAGTGTTTGGAGATGGTGGTTAGGGTATCTTCCACCTGGGGGGTCTGGGTGCTTTTTGGGCTCTGCTAATTAATGTACCGGCCGCCCACAAGCAGACGAGACCCGGGACCTGAGGCTTGAAGGGATAATACCACACACCAACACCGATAAATGGGGGCCACGTCCGGGTGTGAAGTATAGTAGAGTGGTCCCGTGTAACAACAATAGAAGACGAACCCGGTACTTGCATCACGCGGTGGTTAGGCTATAGTCCATAAGCCATGGGTCATGGAAATGGGAGAGCAGCGTCTGAGGGTCCATAAGCCTGGGTCGTGGATGTGGAGCGAGCAGCGAGAGTAGCTGTCCGTAAACCCTGTCACAGGGTCTAGACATCTTGCGATTAAATGGACGTCCAACGCAAGTCCAAGGGTTCCAGCAGAGCAAGCATAAACGAGTCCAAACGACCAAACGAGTTCAAAGTCCAGGGAGGTCAGCAGAATACCAGGGAAGGAACGGGAATGAAAGAACAAAAGGGGCAGCAAACACATACAGCACAAGGTGACATCGCTATGCAGAGTCAAAGGAGGTAATGGGAGGGAGAACTAAATAGGGGGTTAGGGAACTATCGTAGGACAGGGGAGAACGGAGGAGTGGTCTGAGGAAAACTGATAGGCAGGGAAGTGTTGGGAAGCTTGGATCTCAGAGCAAGAGGGAGATGGCGGAGCCGCCCGGGGGAGGACCTGATAGGGAAAGGTGTCTGGGTAGCTGGGGGACCTATCACAGTTAAGGGTGAGATGTTGATGACGGGCACACGGGAAAGCCTTATGGGAGAGAAGGCCTGTGGATCAGACCTGATGGGGAATATGCAGGGGAAGCACGTGGATGTGCCATCAATCGTGGGCAGTGAGAGTCATCGCCCGCACCATATTGGGGTCAGCGGGTCCATGCAACAGCCCTTAGGGTGGACGCGCCGACCCCGGTAAGTGTGGGGCATCGGCGAGGAGGGATCCGCAATGGCGTAGTGCGCCGCCGGAAACCGGGCGGCATGTAAGAGAGGTAAGGACGGTGCATCGGCAAGCGGGTATGCGCGCGTCACGCGACTCGAATCTACACCTCTGCACGTGATCGTCTGTGCTTTGATTGACTACCTAGACTACTCTCTCCTGCTGACCCTGGATTGGACCAACGGAATTCGCTGCTCTCTCTCTCCTCCGCACTGACACTGGCTTGGCGTCTACGAATATCTATACGCTCTACCAATCCTGACTCCGGCTCAAGTACCCCAACGATCCGCTACTCCTTACTCCAAAGATCCGCAAGACCATCATTACGTTACTCTTCTATTAAAAGTAGTACTGCTGAACAGGATAAATATATCAAAATAAAATACGATTTAAAATAAACCTCCCCCATTAATAGATCACATTGCTAGCGCCTAAACAAATACTAAAATTAACACTCCTTGATCAAGTGCTTCACAGACCGAAACGTTGAAGAAGTGGTGTTCCCTCCACGTTGTTTTAACGCAATTCTAATAACTCCGATCATGTTTTACCCCCTTGCACACTGAACCTGTCCTTGTTGCCTGTGCGCACAACACATCACTGGATACCTCTGGACCTTGGAAGACGGCTGCACGGCCGCGAGACACACAGGGCAATACTGCTGCAGTACTCTTAAAATATATGGGCCATCCCAAGATGAAGAAAGGTATGAATTTTTTCTCGTACAAGGAATTATTGAGGCAGCAGATATGGAAGATTGAGGATATGTTCATACTGCATTTTATTTCCCCTGTGTGATTACTTCTTTATGGAGCATTTACGGACCTAGCATTTGAGCTCCTATATATAACCCACCACAATACACTGTTAATTAATAAATGTAAACATATAGCACCACATAATGTGATCAACATTGTAGTACAAGTCCAGTCCAAATCATAGTAAATGCAATCCTTCCAGTGGATCCCACCACGGGTCAGGTAAACTACAGAATATACAAGAAAAAAGGGCGGCAAAACCATAGGTGCAGTATGTCAGTTATTTGTTATAAAAAAAAACGGTTAAAAAAACACTTACAAAAAGTAAGTTGATAGAGGCACATCTTTTGTGGATGCTCCGTAGTGTCAGGACATACACCGAAATGGCCGTATGTCCCCGTCTAACCTGGCCTGGAGGAAGCTTCAGTCCAGACACCTCCTCTCTGTGCCCTGGAGTAGACTGAGTGATACCACTGGGGATACCACACCGCCGACTTCATGAGCTTCAGTAGTTCTACCAGAGCAATATACATGACGGCAACGAGAGACGACGATACATCAAGGGCCCACGAGTGACGTGTAGGAGAGACGCAGAGAGTCATCAGCGACCGACGGAGCTTCTGTCCAATACTCAGTGGGGACCCATTCACTGCCGCCTCCAAGACGGATGTCTGATTAACCTTGTCGGTGTGCGCTGAGCATGACAATTAAATGGCTGGGGATATTATCCCATTCGACTTAATTACATTGTAAAAATGTGAGGGCTTTTGTAACATTCATTTTAACGTATAAATCCTGAACAGGTTAGAGCTATGTCCAGTGTCCTTTTTCATCATCACTGCTAAGGTCCCACATATACATCTATGTGTGATTTGGATGCCAGATTACGAGCTACAAAAGAAAACCCATTAATATATCCGGGTGCCCATGAAATGTGGTTAAGCTACAATCTCATGGAATATTGATCTAAATTATCCACCATTTTGAACAGAACATATTTGCACTATTTGCTTCTGGTTTGTTCTCTGGTTATATACACTCAGCGACGTCACACGTATCCGTTCCTTGACATCATTTGGATTGAAGGAGCAAAACAACTCTACAACGAAGGTTGACAGACTGCATTTTTTCACTTATTATCACTTATATTTTAATGTAATTCACTGCAGGCACTTATAAGTCACTTGAATTAGATTAAGCACCACTCTTTAAATATTGGTTTGCACTATTGTCTGAGACTGTGAAGAACCCCGATGCGACTCATGATCGCCCACCCGCTACCACTGGAGGATTCATTGCGAAGATTGCATTTCAGGTGGGACCATCGCCTCCAGGAGAGAAGGACTGAGAGTACAATACATTGCACGCTTAACCCCGGATTAACCCCAACCAGGTCGGCGTTTGGAAAGCGTATCCAGAATGTTCTTCTGCAAATGGGAGCTCACTCTTCGCTCTCGCTCACTTGAGAAATAGACAGAGGAGACCAAACATCCGCATCAGAAATATTGCCAGAAACATTCGCCGGACGCCATACAAGTTACCTGAAAGATTTTCCTGAAGCTGGTCCCGGCTGCAGGACATGAGCTACTTATGGATCCCCCATCGTCGCCCTGGGTCCCAATCCCCAGACCCCAACCGCCGCCGAGACATCATAGTCAAAATGCATACCTACACCGCAAAGAGCGAATCATGGCGGCTACAGATGGGTGGGCTGACATCAAATTGGAGAGACACCCTGCAGATCTTTGTCTGACCTGTCCTCTTTCCAATCAACAAACGCAAAGACATGAAACCCTTAACTACATAACTGAGGCTCAAGGCATCCGCTATAGATTGGGATTCCCCTTCAAACTACTGTGGTTCCCAGAAATGGACGCTTTCTAACCATTGTGGACCAGATGATATCCAGGACTTTCCTTAAGGCTCTCGAATAACCCTCTCCACAACACCCCAAGAGCGCCAACAAACCCCCTCCTCTGAGACCCCCCCTGCTTCGAACGGCTGAAGCCAGAAGCAGCACTAAAGCCAACAACCTCATCTCCCGCTATGGCCGGAGCGCCAGCTCCCCACCGAAACCTGCCTACAGCCCATACTGCTGCGACAACCCGCCAGCAGAGGACTGAGGAGAAGCCAGAGGGAACCCCCCCCCCCCAAGAGAGGCCAAGTCCACCCATCTACTGATTTTCCTGCTACCTTCCAATCTCGGCAACTGGCGCCGTAGCACAGCATCCCAGTGGAAGAAACGCCGAGACAATCAGCGACAGACCCCCAGCACACTTGCGCTCTAGAACTCAGCCAAGACCCCCCTCCACTAACTCATCCCCCCCCACCACAACACCACCCTCTCTCCTTCCTCCCCTCTCCCCACACGCCCCTTCCCCCACACCCCACAAACACCCCGAGCCCCACGCGCCCTTCCCCACCCTCACTCCCCCCTGACTGGGCTTATCCCCCACCCCTCTCCCCCTCCCCCCCAACACCTCCCTCCCTCCC
>WSYH01012143.1:0-19412 GCA_036426205.1 Ascaphus truei | reverse complement strand
AAGTCCTGTGTACCTGAGGATGATTGGATTCGGGGCTGTTTGTGCCTTAGAGCCCCTGCCCCGCCATGTATCAGAGGTAATATCAAATGATACAGAGGGAAATCTATTCGCACTCTCAGGAGTGTCTGCTTCAAAACTTGATGTATCTGTATATGTAGATTTAAATTATGGATTTTTGGGGATTGTACTAATATTTCCTCCTTTGACAATGTGTCGTGAGTTTTACTGCTTGATCTCCCTATGGTTTATTATTTTTTGTAAAACCTGTTTTTCCCAAGCATAGACTTGGTTTCGCTCATGTCAAGCGGCATCCCGGTAAAATTTAGACTGTTTTCTTTTCATTAAAACATCCTCCATAGCTATTGATTTGAAATTAGAACTTGATCATTAGTTGCCACAAATGTTCCTATTTTCAAAGCTTGAGTTCGGTTGGAACATTTAATATCAGTACCCAGGTATGGCCCAAATAAAATTGTTTATTTATTTTATCCCTTACTCCAGCCCTTTACTTGCAGTGCTCACCCTCAACTTTCATTTCCATTTTACATCAACTACGGTTATTGCAGCACGCCGGTCCGGTCATCTCTTCAGCTGTTCCATCAGGAAAGATTTCCTCCAGAGCTGAATCGTGGTGATCGTTTAGCCGGTGAAGTGCGGGACTTTTTCCCTTTCGCCTTACCAGCAGTTGAGCGTCAAGTTCCTGACGACGGTACCTGAGCACTTAGTGTGTGGATGGCTGCCGTTCACCCTCAGTCCACCACCACCGGCACGGCATCGGTTTACAGGCACGAGGGTGAGTTCACGGCTCCCGGATGGGACAAGAGGGAGCTCATCTTCCAGGTCCCGGCCTTATCCATATTTGGGCTCCGGGTTGCCACCCTCGGTCGAGGTGGGGGAGGTTCCAACTCTCCATCGGTTACACTTGAGGGGGAGATGGCTCCCTCGGTTACAAACACAGGGGTGGGAGAGTGTTTAATCGCCCTCGGACGCAGTGCCGGGTGGGAGCCAGGGCTCCTAGGTTTCTGTTTGTGCAGGGGAGATGGCCAGTGAGAGACGTGAGGGTCCTCGCTTGAGGGGTGCAGGAGGAGGGTGGCAGTACAAGACGGTGCAATTTGCTGGGCTTCCACTGGAGGAGCACGTTTTCATATTAGTATACCGCATTATGAACTTATGTTCTTTTCATTCATTATGTTAATCATTGACATTTACTACCAGTTATTGGGCATCAGTGTGGGGAACTCTCTACCATTTTTGCTTCTTGGAGTTTAATGTTTTTCTTGTAACTGTAAATTTTCCTTTTCAGTCTCGGACTATTCAGGGCCCTTGCAGTCCTCCTTCCATTACGAATATCATGTTTGAGATGACAGTCTCTGGCGTGAGACGTCCTTCTCAGGTTGAGGGTCTAAGCTCCGTCTGGGAGACTTGGAGATCTGATAAGATTGACATTATTTCTTTAGAATGTCCAGATCCTCATGAGGCTGTGTAGTCCTTTCGGGAAACTTCCAAGATCTGATGCAGCAGTTGTTGGTCCCATGAGGGTGAGGCAATCCAGTGCTCGCGGAGTGTCTGAACCGCTTTCTGAGATACGTCCACCTCTGTGCAGGACATTGTTGACCTCCTGTTTGAGACATCAGTCCTACGCGAAGAGTGTGAACCCTCTTGCTGAAAGACTGGTCATTGCTTTAGTGCCTCCTCATCATTCGCTCGCGCTTAGTATCATCATTTTATCAGATTGTGCTTTGCTTGTTCATCCATGCCTGAAAAATAGTAGCGTTTGCAGTATCTAGCAGCTTGAGATCGTCCAAATCCATGTTCCAGATCAGAGTACATTGCGAGCACCGTCTCTGGTCACTCAGCATTATCTCTCTCTCAAGTTCAATTGTTCTCGAAGTAGACTCACAGTTCACGCCTGGATTTTCAGGGACGTCTTCAGGTTGGTCAAGGAGCGTCATCACTGGTTCCAAGACTCGCTTCTCCTTGATGATGGTTGAGGGTTCCTCACTGTTGGTACGGACAGACCACTTCTTTGGTACATGTACTTCTGCCTTGGGCCGAGGGGAGAGATTGGGTCTGATATCAGCGAGCGCGGAGGAATTGCTCCATTTTCTAGGCTGCAGGGCAAAAATCCTCGATCCCCTTTTTCTCCACAGTGATCTCGGACGTGTCGTTCCCTTCCACAGGTAAAATGAAATCCGGTACAAGACGAAGTTTTCTTTTTTTCGCCTTGTTGTTTTGGAGTGACAAACCGGTCCATCGAGGATACTGGGGTCCCATCTTCAGTTGAAATTTAGGCAGCCGTCACTGCTCCACCCATCTGTTTCTTGCAACTGTAAGCTGACGGAAAATATTCGGTGATCCACTGCTCCGCGCTTTCCTCGCGGATCATATCCGTCATCAAGCGGAGCGGTCTTTTCAGTCTCGTGCCAAGTTCAGGCAGCCCCACCCATTCTTGGGTGTTTTGTGGGTGTAAAACTCGTTACGGGTTCCCCGTAAGGAGATGTTTCCTCTTTATTGACGTGGAAAGGGGCTCACTCGTCATGGGTAGGGTTCATTACAGGAACCTGCATCTTGTCTCCATTTCTAGGCTTCAGTGTAATTTTCCTTCGCGTGACCTCAGGGGCGTCTATTGAAGCTGTTGCCTACTGTATTTGCTAGAACCCCCAATGTGGTAGTCCTACAGAGGTGGCAATTTGCTGTGTAGATGCGTAGCTCTCACGGCATCTCTGTAGACTTTTTCTTTCTTGGTGTTAAATTTTATATTATCGCAGTACTGTGCCATGCATTTTCTCTATCAGTCTATCCAAGCATGTGCAGGTTGTAGGGTAAAAACTCTATTTGCTTTACAACACACCATTTACTTGCTAGTTACAATCCTCTCCTGCTTCAGCCAATAAGTGATTTTCTGTTATGAGTTCAGTCTCAACTTTGGGTATGTATGATTCACGGCTTCCGACTTTGGATAACCTTTACCACAGTCACGCATCCTTTTTCTAGTAGGCATTTTAACCCTAGCACGTGTTACTTGAAAATTCCCCTGTCTCAGCCAGTCTTTGCAATCAATTATTTCACATTTTCCTGCCTATATCGCCATTCACAACTGGTAGTCATATGCGGTGTGGCCAGCCTTTACTTGCAATCAGTACCGCTCATGGGTCCACCTCTGTATTCACTGCTACAGCTAAACAGTTAAAATAACAAACTGACTATCCCTTTGCAAGGGGCTAACTCACTTCTTGAATCCTATCACGTAATAGCTGGAAGGCAAAACCCCCTATTTCAATGACCATATTACACTTTATGTGTGATAGGTCAAATAAGGTTTTACCTGCTTCAGCAGTCTCTCTCTCTCCTCTTAGGATTGGGAAAAGAAGTCCAGCTGTGGTTTTGTAAGTTTCATGCAGTGGGGTGTAATCACTTTCAAACACTTGATCTTGCTGCATGGATTTTTATTTTTTTTTTTTTAAAGTTGAGCTCAGACTGTTTGTAGGCAAAAGGCATATAAAAAAAATTCCAAGAACAACTCATTCCTTTCTAACGTCCAAAGACCACCGTCTGTCCCACTTCGGAACGTCACCATATGTAGGCGGACGTCTCACACAGGTATGCAAGGGAGACTGATTATTAGGGAAATTAATAAGCTTTTATTGCGCCTTTTCCTAACATCAGGAAACCATCCAAACAAGGGGTAAACAAGCTTCTATTCACTTGGGAGTATTTCTAGGGAAATACTATGCATTCACAACTCCCTAGATACGCAGGTCTCCCCGCCCAAACATATAGCATTGAAAGAACAGATATAACAGTCTTGTATAAAACGTTCTTACTCTGTTTCTTGTGGGGTCTTGTGAGTGGAAAATTTCTCTTTCCCCTGGTTTTGCTACCTCTCTTTCTCATGGTTTGTCAGCCATTCAGTTTAGAAGTTTCCCCTTGTCTTTCAAGCAGCCTCTTGCTGTTTCTTCCTGGCAGGGCTCAAGGACAGGTCTCAAGTCAGCTCAGTGTGAGCTAGGGAGTCTCTATTCCTGTCACCAAAAGACACTTTTCTAACCATCTAATAGGCGAGTGGTTGTTTTTTTTTTAATTGACTACCAGCAGTTAACCACCACACTGCTGGTATTAGAGGCACATTACTGAACATGGAATAACTCACCCTATTACACGGGTAAAACCATACTGACTGGACTGTAAATGTGTTTTACTTTAGGTAAATAAAGTTGCTCTTGCACTAACGCCCCACGCTCTCCCACACCAGCTTAAACCTACAACCGGTTGATGTTTTGAATATGCTGTTCACTTAAAAGTTTTTACATTGTAACCGTATTTGGTAAATAAAGTTTTTGTACTACTACCACCAATAAAGAAGCATGCTGTTTGTTTTAAATTGTTCTCATTGGCTCCTTTGACTACTGATAGAAAACCATACTGTATGAAGACACATACTTGATGTTCGTAAATACATGTTAGACATAAATGCATGACTTTTATTTTTCGGGGTTATATATAAAATAATATAAGTTGTACTGTACGTCAGGAAAACATCACGCATACTGTTTCAGGTATTCTATCCTGAATCAATACCATCGTCACTAACTGTAGACTCCGGTACGTGGTTTTTTAAATCTGATCAGCAATGTGCAGGCATTGTAACAAAGCGATTATGACTGTGCAATCGAAACCCTCCCATAGTCCTTTCTTTCTGAGGAACAAACAACAAAGAAAAGTTTTACTGTAATGGTCAGTCCCCTAAAGAAAAAATTTTTTTTCCCAGTCTGTCCCACCAATAATTTTCTCGGGGGGCGTCTCCTGTTCACATTCCGCATCGCGCCTACCGTCGATGTTATGACAACCATATGGCGTTCAAGACGGTGTTCCATGCGCATTCAGCCTAGCGTTTCAACCGATTGTCCAGTATACTGCAGTACTGTAGAAGTGCTCACCAATATTGACTTAGAGAGAATCGCTTAACTTTTGATCCGACATACGTATTGATATTTCAAAAATAAAAAAATACGGCAACACTCCACCAGTAGAATTTCCCAATCAGACTGTGCCCGCCGGGTGCAGGGGCACTGCCAGTCCAAGGTATTCTGGATCAACACGTTGACCAGTTGGCAGATTGCGGCACTACACCTGTCGTCAGCGGATGAGGCTGGAATCCTTAGGTACGACAAGCTTGCTCGGAACTGCACGCGAATCCGGCTCAGGCTGCGTATCGGGTGTGAAAACAGCAAGAGGTTGTCACTGAAGGTGGGACCGTTTTGGGAAGTCCGAGGGTGCTGGCGGCATTGCTTGCCAGCGGACTGTCGTTTCTGTAGGTTTGTTTTAACCGACCTTCGCTTTTGGCCGTACTGCATGATCATAGAAAACACGGAAAAAGTCGGGATAACACCAATACCCACCAATAAGATTCGGGAATCAACTACGATAAAACATGGTTCGTTACATAACCTTTCCTTATTGCCGCTGCCACACATGAGGAGCTGGTGAAAAATGGGTAAAAGGTCATGTTGTTGAAAAAATATACTGATCAATTTGAACAACTGTTGCCACTTATCATCTGTTGGCCATTAATCGTGACCATATCAAATACGCGTACGTTCTGTTCCGGTTTTTGTAAAACGGGATGCTGCACTTGAACACTCATGGTGGGGGTCTCCTGAGAATAACGAAACTGGCTTTGTCCTTTCTTTTAATATGAAAGCCTGCTAAATTGATACCATAGTAACCTACTTCCTTCAGTCTCAAGGAACATTCAAACATAGCACACTGTGTATCTTTTTTAAATGAAACATCGGCAAGCAACACATTACTAAGCGCATGAGCATTACAATTCTGATATACTGCCATCTGGCGGACCAACGCGAAGAATGCACACCTATTAATAAACCGAAACCTTTCTGAATAAACATGAAACCGCGCAATCAACCGCGCTGAACCCGTGCTTGACCACGGCTGAGAACGCAAATGACTGCGGCATTGCACCCCGGTGAAGTGCGTCGCATTCGGAATAAAAAATCCAGGAAAAATGCGGTGATGGTTTTAGATAAACGGGCGGGAAGCCGGCAGCAGTATGAATTTCGGGAGCGTTAGTAATCTGCAGTCCCACCACTTCGTGCAATGTGTTTTGCAGCATCCCATTAATGTCCTCCGTCGCACTTCCTGTATCCTCGGTGGAGTGGAACTGGCTGCAGCACATTTCTCTCTGATCCGATTCTAAAGCGTTTCACTAAATGGTTCTTTGGAGTGATGTCTGACACCTACTAGAGTATACTTATGTACCCTCCAATTAAATTGCTATAGGGATTAACTTTTACACATACAATGAAATTATTTCCTGATAACCAAAGTCATGAGATCAATCCTATCTCAATATACGCAATAAAACCCGTTAGAAATCCCACCAATGTGTAAATAGTTGAAAACGGGGAAGATTAGATGCTGTGCAATATGATTATAAACATCTTCCTACTCACAAATAATAGCTTACCAAATATGATAACCCCTAAACCAAATTGGGTTGAGCTACATATAATTCCGAAAGGAACTCAAAAATGAACATTCATAAAAAGGACTGACTGCATTGGAACAGTGACACATGAATGACATATCCAAACGAGCCTTATGCATGTTCTCTGCCCTAAAAAAAAAAACATGTGAACATTTGCACATCTAGAGATATTGAAAAACCCCACTGTAGATATTTCTCTGAATGTAGAGTAAAGTAAATGGGCGAATAGACACTCAGAGAATGTCAGTAAGGGCTAAAATAGCACAAGGGAAAAAACACAGCAAAAAACGTCCTGAAAATCAGGTGCTTTTCTACATAAGAAACATGAAGAAACATTTATTTCACAAGAGTTAATATATGTAGTTAGTACATTATTAATTGCCATGTCGTTCTCCTAGCTTTTACCACTTTTAAATAAAAAAACTTCCAAAAATACAGTTTCTTTTTAATGAAGTCAAAAAACTGAGTCCAAGACAGTAATAAGGACAAAATAAGACACCAAAATGGAAAAGAGTGGGAAAAGGGGAAGAAGTATCAGTCGAAAAAAAATCTAATAATAATTTGAGTTGTAAAAATACTCTAATAAAAGTGTGCTATCATCTGAGAGATTTTCTGTGCATTCTACATCCACAGTATTCACCCTTAAATTACATGTTATTGATAAGATTGCCGGCACAGATCCCGAAAAACTGGTATGAATAAAACCAACGTTCACAGAGAGAATTGCTCTTAAGGGACCAAATATACAAATATAAAATGCTATTAGGTTAGAAAGTGTGATAAAATGTTGATTCTGTCATATCTAGGGCCAAAAGCAAGACCAGTTAATAGAACAAGCAATCTTCCTTAATAAAATTTTGTCTGCTTAATATTTCTAACTACGCATAGAGAAAAAAAGCACACGCACACATTTAATTATTGGGGCTCAGGTCTGTAAAAGTACACCTGTAGGAGTAAAGCATTCCTACACATACAGTAGAGACAATATATTTATAGCATTACTTAATCTGTTAATTACTCAGAGATACTGGTATATAGCTGGTATAGTATGAGAAATCCTTGATCATTATAGAAAGGTTTATTTTTATGATAGTGTAAAGATTCCCCTCACACCCCTCACCCTCTCAAACTAAAAGCATATTTCTTTGTCTTGTGGACTAAACTGTGAGGAATATGTGAAAGTGCCTAAAGGGTTAAATGATTAAGCATTTTAACTGATTGCTAATTCAGTTTTAAATTGCACTAAATCATAAATAGCCATACAGCTGCACTTCATTGAACCCTTTAGGCACTTTCACAAACATTATTTCACAATGTTTAGTCCACAAGCACAATAGAAATATATGAATTACTGCGGGTACTGCATAAAATACTACGTTTACCTTGATGAGGTTAGCAGTCTTGATCATTTTTGATCAAAACGATAAAAAGAAATTAACTTATTTTGTTAGTATAGACGGTCAAAAGTGTACCATTTCACTATAATTGCAATTAATTTGGGAAAAAAAGAGCAACTTTTTTTTTCCACATTTTTTCCATACAACTTGCATATGTTGCTTAATCTTTTGTCACAATCATTTTGAATATTAATGGATAGGATACTTATTACTAATAACAAAAACTTTTTACATGGGGTTTGATCTATGCTTTTGCAATGAAAATATTTATAGAGATTGAGTCCATTTTTATGTTGTACAATTTTATATACTGTACAACAAACATTGCCAGATTTCATTTTAAAATATTGTACAGTGTTTTGCTCCATCTCTTGATAATCTACATTATTCTAATAACAAAAACTTTTAATTGGGGTTGTTTATTCTTTTGATATGAAAAATATTTGAGGATTGAGTTCACCTTTTTATTTTGTACATTTATATAATGTACTACCACAATTTGCCAGATTTGTAAATAGTACAGAGTGTTTTGCTACATCTCGTGCTAATAAGCATACAAGCAACCAATAAAAGTTAATCCACGGTACTGCATTCAAACTAACCGGATTATTGCCATACTCCTGACATCTTCACAGAAATCTCAAATTGCGTTACTGTACCAAATATACCTTTACCTAACACTATTACCCAAATCGACAAAAGTATGCTAACTTTACCATCATACAGTGTTGCAGAAAGACTTGGCTAAAGGCTTTGCCCCCGTTTTGGTGTATCTGGGCCTAGTTCTTTGTGGCACTGAGTTTTAAATGTTTAGGACAAGGATGAGGGGCCCATATGTGATTATTGGAATAGGCTTTCACACATAAACAAGAAACAAGAGCCCAAGTTGTTTTTCTTTACTTCCTTTTCAGTGAATGATATGGTGCTATTAAAAAAAAAAAAACATAAACACCAGCAGATAAGTTGTATGTAGTTAAGTTTGAACTACCATTTAATTGATTGTACTCTTCACCCATTTGAGAAAAATTGAACTTATTAACCTTAACAACATTAATAAAGCTGCTGGATTTAATGATGTATGCAAAACAGGATTATATTTGATCTTTTTAGAAGAGTTGTTTTGCTTTCAAAACAGCATCATCCCCATTATTCAGCATCACGCAAACATAGAATGGGAATGGAACCCAGTAAATTAAAAAAGGATTTGAAATCTGTTTTTCAAAATTCTTTCTTCAGGACCTAGAATAATATAGTAGTTTATTAGTGTTTAAATAACAGCTAGAATGTTCACTGTTTTCGGATCTAACTGGCTTATTTAAAAGTTCGTTTGCTATAGACTATCATAAAATAACAAAAAAATGTAATCTGTCAAGAGGAAACTAAAGCCCCAAAAACTTGTGACATAATTTATAAAACTATAACTGAGAGTGATAAAGGGTCTTATACAGTAGAGTTCCCAAATGACTAGAATGTGTCTTCTTCTTCTTTTTTTGTTATTAATAAAACAAGGGACACTTTACTTCCAATTTTTACCATATTTGGAAATTTTGTTCATCTTTACGAAGTCATCTTACAGTAGTTATGTTAAAGGGCCCTAACTTTTCAGAGCTGCTGTGATCCTGCATTTTGTAATCTATAACTTACAAAACATTTTGAATCAAATCCATAATGTGATACTGTATCAAAATAAAGTAATGAAAAAATTTGTTTTGTTATTTCTAAAATTGGTTCCCTTACAGATGTTTGCAAACCTCATGATGTCATCGTGATTAAGGTGAACACAGCATATTCCAGTCTAACTATAACATCATGTAGTTTCAATGGAATAGCTGTGCACCATAGTGTGGATATATTGTACATATCTAAACTATATCACATTATGAATATAAATCTGGTACTTCGTTATGTTTAAAGATTATCCTACACGCACGTCAGGCAGTCATGCTCTCCTTACATTCTCTAATACCATGGTTCTGACTACACAGTATGATAATGTACTTCTTCTCATAGATGAAATGATTAACTACACAGTCTCTGCTCATCTTTTTTTTCAGATATTACTAGTAATAGTCTAGTATTTGGGGATTAAAAGGTTGCTTTAAATTACTGAATCAAAATATCTTGAATGCAAATGTTTAGTGTTTTGTAAAATATGGGATGTGCTTTCTTAAACTAAATTTCATTTATTTTTAATACTGTAAAAAACCATGGTGTTGTGTTGATTTTATACATTTTGTGTGTCCCAACAGAAGTTCAGATTACTTCAACCATCTCAGAGTGTTTAGTGCCCCCCACAACATTTTTATGCTTCAAATAGGGTTCACTCACGACTCATTTTGGGTCCATTAATGACAGCATTAATGCTTCAGGCTATACCAGAAAACATAAATAAGCCATACATTTGAAAAGGCAAGACATTTCTAATTCCTCTATGTTTGAGCTTTTTAAAATAATAGAAACGCTAACATATATAATGACAGTGCAGATAGTTAAGCATTGTTGTCCTATTAATGGTTGTTCTATCATAGAGTATATCTGGCCCTCTTATTTGAATGAATCAAAGTAAAAACGCCGGGCTCGCTGGATCAAGGATTGTCCTGCAGGTCCCAGTATAGCAATCTAGAAAAGAAAGATCCGATGGAACTCGGTCTTGCAAAGGAAGATTAATCACAGCCAAAAGGTCCAACGTTTCACTGCACATGCAGTCTTTCTCAAGGTTGAGGCTATATGAACCACATAAATACACAACATATACTATATCACCCCCTTACCTTCCTTAACATGGATGTGCCGCAGGTGGTAAACTGGCGCGCGAAACGTGATGTGAGGCCCGCGCATGGCGCAACTCGTAAAGTACACACTATAGGTCTGTGCACTTTAATATGTCTGCGTCTTGGTCTGACTGGATTGCAGTTGTTTACTCCTGTCACTATGACGACCATAGGGGGGGGAACTCGGAGTACTGCAGTGATGGGGGCTCTGTCGGTAGGGCTGCCACATGCGCACGGGTGCCACGGGGGTGTACTTCGTGTTGTTCATGCGACGGGCCTCCTGCACCTGTGACGTCACTGGGGTCCGATTTTCGCGCCTACTTTACTATTGACCAAGATGGTGTGGAGCTTCCTTCCCCCTTTCCCAATACCCATCTACCTAAAAACATACAAATAAACAGAGGGACGCAGTTTTGGAGGTAAAACGGCCAACAGCTTGGGTTTATTAATAACACGGGGAAGCATACCACCTATCCTCAACGAAATGCTCATGGCTGACAAACGCAAGGGGCACCCAGAAGTACGCCCATGACCTGGCCTCCTTGCTTCAACTCCTGCGTTACCAGTCCCCTAAGTCCCTTCTGGCGTGACAAGCACCTAACCCCCTCCCACTGCCCCCAAAACGTGGCCTGTTAACTCCTTAAATCACCCGTACCGCATACCCCTAAAAACTTTTCCACCTTCCGTACTCATTATTAAACATATCCACCCCAAACCATCTGACATTGTACCCACCGCCTCCCTAAACCAGCACCCATTTTAAAACTAAAATGAGCGAATGACGAATGACCCAAAACCCACCATTGAAACCCACATGTCCCACCTTCCTGTTTAACCTCTTCCGTGTCTTGACTAACTCTCCCCAGATTACACACACCCCTCTAGACAACTACATATTATATCGGACCAACTATATGCACCCCTCAAAAGAGGTTAACAAAGGCGCCAAATCTTGTTTGATCTGCGGGAAATACTCAATCAACCGCACTTTGACCACATCTTACCCCCCAACGTAATCATGATGATTTTGTTGCTCTCTGGCCCTGGAAACAGACACTGGAAAAAGCATTCCCCACCGCATCCCTCAATCCCCCACCACTACTACCTCCCCTGCTCATACTCAAACCTAAATTCTTTCCATAGGGGCGCGAAATCGCCCTCTCCAGCCCAGAGAACCAATAAATCTCCTACGATCCAAGTTACCACGGAATCTAGGAAGTAAGAAATTGCGCTGTGTGAACAATAAAACAAGGACAAGGTGTTTAATCTAACTGTAATAGGGGAGTTACCCGTTCAGGAAATGTGCCCATCCAGGGCCAGGTGGTGGGTGGTTAACTTTCTGGTATCCAATTAAACCACACCACCGCTGATTAGGGTTTCTTCGAAAAGCCTGTTCTTGAGACAGGAAGGGAGATGTCCTGGAGTCTCACAAGTGTGGGGGACTGACCATAGGGACAGTATGTCTTGAAGCCTGCCAGAAGAAAAACAGCACGCTGCCTGCAAGACAGGGAAAGAACCTCTAAACCTACTGCTGACATAGCCTGAGTAAAAGGGCAGCAACCCGGAACAGAGAAGACTTTCCCTCCAACTACAAGAAACAGATAAGATTCACTTTATAGGACTTTTTGTAATATTTGCACATCTTTAATATATAAAATCAAATGGGTGTTAGTACTGCGGGTGAATCTGATGTGTCCTCAGACTCTTGGCCAATCAGATGGTGGGTGTGAGTGCCCAAACACTGCCACTCTCTTCCCATAGGGCTCGGGCACCACACACACAGCACACACACCACCACACAACACACCCAGCACCCAAACACACCACACACACACACACACACTAACACACACACACCCACACACACACCACAACACAACACACGCCCAACTCACCTCTCCCCTCCTCCCATCGGTGTCCAACTCACTCTCTCCCTCACGCTCAAACTCACCTCTTCCACCCCTCCCGCTCCAACTCACCTCTCCCCTCCCCAGCAGCGCTCCAACTCACCTCTTCCCCCTCCCCCGCTGCGCTCCACACTCACCCTCCCCCTCCCACGGCTCCACGTCACCTCTCCCCCCTCCCCATCCAACACACCTCTCCCCCTCCCCAGCGGCGCTCCAACTCACCTACTCCCTCCTCTTCACCGCTCCAACTCACCTCTCCCCCTCCCCACGGTCTCCACTCACCTCTCGCCCCCTCCCCCGCTCCAACTCACCTAACCCCCTCTCCGACTCTCCAACTCACCTCTCCCCCTCACCCAGGCTCGCTCCAACCTACACCTCTCCTCCTCCCCGCTCCAACTCACCTCTTCCCCTCCCCAGCGGTGCTCCAACTCACCTCTCCCGCTCCAAATACACTGCCCCCCCTCCTGTACCACACGCCCCACCCCTCTGTCACTGCCCCTGCCCCTCCTGTACTCTGCCCCCCCCCCTCTCCTGTCCATTCCCCAGCCCCTTGTGTCCATGCCCCCTCCTCCTCGTTCCACCACGCCCCCCCTCCTGTCCACTGACCCCCCTCCTGCCACCGCGACCCCTCCCCCTCTGCCCACGACCCCCTCGCTGCCCCACTGACACCCCCCCCTCCTGTCCCGTGCCCCCCTTCTTCCACTTGGCCCATCCCCCCGCCTGTCCACTGTCCCCTCCCCCCTCCTGTCCACTGTCCCCCATCCCCCCTCCCTGTCCATGGTCCCCGTCCCCCCCTCCTGTCACGCCCCCCCCTACCTTGTCGCCATGTCCCCCACCCCCCTACTGTCACTGTCCGTCCTCCCCCTCCACCCACTGTCCGTCCCCCACCCTCCTGTACATGTCCGCCCCCCACCAGTCCTGTCCACTGTTATCTCCCCCCTCCTGTCCACTGTTCATCCCTCCCCTTGGGGAGAAGGAGAGAAAGAAGAGGGGGAGAGTAGAAGGGAGCGGGAGGGGAAATTTAACTTACGGGCAACGCCGGTGTCTCTCTCCACTCACCTCTCCCCTCGGTGCTCAAACTCACCTCTCTCCAACGGGCACTCAACTGGACGGACAGGGCTGCCTCGCGGCGCCTAAGATGGTGGCGCACGGAAGGACCCCCCTTCCTCCTCGGGCGCCGAGTGAGAAGATGGCGGCGCCCGGAAGTACAGGTAGGGTACGCGTGTGTGTCGCTCCCCCACGTCCCCACCCCCCCCACTTCCACCCCCCAATTCTCACCTCCCTCCACCACCACCCCCCAACCCCTACTTCCCCCCACCTCCCAGAGCACGCTCTCTACGGCTAAAATCCCAGAAGAGCAGAGGGGGCGGCAGGGACATACTCTTTGTGCCATCGGGAGTCGGAGGAGGCCACGAGGGGGGAGAGAACCAGTGGCAGCCCGAGGAGGCATGGCATGCTGCCAGGTGAGGAAATGCAGGGGGAGGAATCCATGCCTTTGACGCCCCCCTGCCTTTGACGCCCCCCCTGCCTTTGACACCCCCCCTGCCTTTGATGCCCCCCCCTGCCTTTGACGCCCCCCCTGCCTTTGACACCCCCCCCCTGCCTTGTGAGTGCCCCCGGTCTGCCCTTGACGCCCCGCCCCCTGCTTTACGCCCGCCCCCCTGCTCTCCGTGTATGCCCCTCCCTGACCGTCCGGCCAACGCGGGTATACACACCACAACACCACACACCACACACACACACACACACACACACACACACACACACAACACAACAACACACACCACACACACACACCACACACACACACACACAACACACACACACACACACACACACCTCTCCTCCCCCCATCACACTCACCTCCCTCCCCGGCGCTGACTCACCTCCCCTCCCGGGCGCTCACTCCCCCTGCCTTTGACGCCCCCCCCCCTGCCTTTTACGCCCCCCACCCTGCCTCCGGGCAACGCCGGGTATACACAAACACACACCTCTCCTCCCCCCCATCACACTCACCTCCCTCCCCGGCGCTGACTCACCTCCTCCCCAACGCTCATCCCCTGCCTTTACGCCCCCCTCCCTGCCTCTGGCCAACGCCGGGTATACACAACCACACAAACTCCTACCCCCATCACACTCCCTCCCTCCCCGCCGCTCCTCACCTCCCCTGCGCTGATCACCTCCCCTCCCGCGCTGACTCACTCCGCCCCTGGCTCCCGTCCCCGGTGCTCCCTCGCCATCCCCGGCGCTCACTCACATCACCTGCCCGGCGCTCCACTCACACACCTCCCCGGTGCTCACATCACTCCCCGCATGCCACATCACCGCCCTCCCGCCGCTCACTCACCTCCCGGCACTCACTCACCTCCCGGTGCTGACTCCACTCCCCTCCCCAGTGTTCCCCTCCCCGGTGCTCCACTCACATCACCTACCGGCGTTCCACTCACCTGCCTCCCGGCGCTGACAAACACACAAACCGACTACACCAACACCGACGACACACACACGACTGACACACACACACCGATGAACACACACCACGACTGACACACACACCACACCGACTGACACACACAGACTGACGCGCACCACCAAACACACACACTGACTGACGCACGCACGCACGCACACTGACTGACTGCTGCACGCACGCACACACTGACTTACGCGCACACAAACAATGACTGACCGCACACACGCACGCACACACTGACTGAGGCACACACACACGCACACACTGAATGTGTGTGCGTCAGTAAGTCTGTGTGTGTTTTCTTTCTGTGTCAGACTCACTGACGCGCGCGCACGCGCACACACACTGACTGACGCACACACACTGGATGAAGCTGTAAAGGAGGGAGGGGATGGACTGCATTGATGTGAATGGGGGACAAACAGAGAGAGGGGGAGGAGGAGGAGGAGAGAGAGGACAGCGGGAAAATTACATCCGCAGGCAACGCCGGGTCTCTCAGCTCGTAGTATCAAGATATATGTTTGGGGATGGGAGACACTGCTAATCTAAAGGGAGTGTGGACTGCATAGATTTCACTAGAAATACTCACCAAGTGGAACAGAAGCGTTTTTGACCCCTTTTTTTAATATGTTTGGATGTTTTTCTTATGTTAAAGGGAACAGGCGCAATAAAAGCCTTATTTAATTTCACCGTTAACAAGTCTCCCTTGCATACATCTGCGCAAGTCCTCTTACACTAACGCTACGCCCTCCCTACCAATTCTGGCCTATCGACCCAGGGCCATCTTAATAACATTAGGGGCCCCGGGGATAGCAGTGCACGGGGGCCCTGCCTACACTGTCGCTTCCAGCCTCCCACGCGCTTACTAGCAGCAGCAGGCACCGGAAGTGCTGCAGTGCTAGGATGCAAGCGGTTGTGATGTGAGCGGGGTGCGGTTGTGACGGAGAGCCTGCGGGAGCGGGGTACGGGCGAAGAAGAGCGAGAAGAGTGGGGTGATTGGCGGTAAACTGGGCTTGATGCCAAACTTTCTTCTCCCAAGTAATGAATACAAAAGGAGGGGGAGCACAATAGTTGGAAACAGGCAGTGTTGTAGAACTAGTAATGCTTAAGATGAAGCAGTTATACCTGAGGCGCGGTGTGGTAGCTCAATTGTCTAATGTCTAATTGGAAGGATAGACACACATGGGTTTGTATATGTTGGTGAGAAGGTAAAATAAAAGTATATGTAACTTACACGGCCTTGTGTAAGCCCAGTCGCATCAAAGTTTCTTTGGGAATCCCGTGTGCTTCTAATGAGGCTTTTCTTCTTGCGGTGTGGGTTCTTCTTCTTGATATGTAGGCCGCTTGCTTCGTTGGTTCAGAGTGCCGCTCCAGGGGGATTTCCTCTCGTGTAAACAGAAAGGAGGATAGGGTTAACACATATACATATATACGTCAATGAGGGGGGGGATGGTGTGTTTATGGACCACCAAAAAATATATATATATTATAATCTGGCACTCACACGGGCTAGTGTGAGTGTACTCTTATCTTGGTATCTTGTTCATTTATGGGTGTTGCCCAATCAGTATCAGGTGATGAAAGGGTGGGGTACAAGGGTATAAGTGGTAAATATAACACAATACTCACACGGGCCAGTGTGAGTACACACTCCTAGCGGTATCAGGTAGCAGGACCAGGTTTGCGCCCAGTTACGCAAATATCTTTCTAGCGGACTGGGAAGAAGCCAACATTTGGTCTAATAACCCCTTCAGCGCAAACCTGGTCTCATGGCATCGCTATATAGACGACGTACTGTTTATATGGAAGGGGGACGAACTAAAACTGAGGGATTTCATCACACACATCAACCAAAACAACATTAATCTAGAGTTTACATCCGAGCAAAGTAAGGTAAATATCAACTTCCTGGACCTCAACATATACATAGAAAATTCAGAAATAAAAACAAAAACATTCTTCAAACCAACGGATGCTAATAATTTTTTAATGACGACCAGCTGCCACCACCCAAAGTGGTTAGATAACATACCGTTTGGTCAGTTTCGGAGAGTCCGGAGAAACTGTACTGATGATAGCACCTTCAGGGACCAAGCCGACATTTTGAAAGGCAGATTTCTTGAAAGAGGCTACCCTCCAGAACTCATAGAATCAGCAGTAACTAAAACTAATGCACTACCACGTAGCGACATGCTGATCTCCAAAGTAAAACAGGGCAATACACAATTCCAAACCCCATTCATTAGCACTTATAATGCAGATGCCATGAAAATTCAAAAATAATAAAAAAACATTGGCATGTGGTACTACAAGACCCTGTCCTCAAAGACAATATCCCCAGTGTCCCAAAAGTCATATTTAGAAAGGCGCCGTGCATTAAACTCCAACTAGCACCCAGCGTCTTCAAGAAAGAAGAACCAAAAATCCAGACCTGGTTACCTCCAGTAAAAGGTTTCCACAGCTGCTTCAATTGCAAAGCATGCAAACAAGCAGCAAAGGGAAACAAACTAGAATTCACGTCAAACGTTACAAAAGAAACTTTCAAGATAAAGCAACATCTAGACTGCTGCACAGACCACATTGTTTATTTATTGTCCTGCCCCTTTGGACTCCAGTACGTGGGCCGCACTTCGAGATCTTTGCGAGTCCGCGTACTGGAACACATGGGAAATATAAAAAGGCAGCTAATGACACACAGCGTTTCTAAGCACTTTAGCGTATTCCATGAGGGTAACCCAAATCTTCTGACATACAAGGGAATAGAGAGGGTAGACGTCAATTGGAGAGGTGGGGATCGCCTGCGTAAGCTATGCCAACGAGAAACCTTCTGGATATATAAATTAAAGACACTAACACCCAGAGGACTCAACATAGACATAGATCTGGGGGCATTTATGTGAGCACCCAGACTACGGCCCGCATATTCCATCCATTGGACATCATTTATGCTTAGTCCAAGGCAATCACTAACCTGCCTCTTCTCCTCCAACCACAGATACATCCGCCCAAGGCTTTGAAATTTTCTCCGCCATTTAGGATTGGACTGCATTATTCACGACCGCCTTTTAAACCATAGACCCTCATTTTTATCTTATGGTATACCATTTTTAACTCATAATTTTGCACCCATTTATCCGGGACAGAGACTTTTTTCTAGTCCATTTGCTTTTATGCAGAGATTTTTTAGACATTGTATTTTATACATTTATTTTTGCTTTTTTATTTTTGCTTCAGGCATTATCCACTCCACCTGCTTCCCTCAGCAGTGTGATTTAAACTCGGTTAGTATACACTTAGAGCATGTTAATCCACTTGTCATACTCACCCACATAGGACATTAATTTAGTATGTTGTTCACCACTATTATTTGAATATCATCCTACTATTACCCCTATTACCATTACCTCCACTAATTTACAACAGGTATTTAACCTAATCTCATTAAAGTAACCTCAATCACTCTGCACTTTAAATATTTAAACACCCTTTCTTAGTAAAATAAGATTAGATTTTATATATTACTCTTTGAAGTAACTCACATTAGGATATGTATTATTTATAAACTACCTCCATTAATTTATAACAGGTAATTTAATCTAATTTAATTAAATTAACCTCAATCACTTTGCACTTTAAATATTTAAACACTTTTTTATCAACACAAGATTAGATTATATCTACCACTCCTTAAAGTAACTCACATTAGAACATATATTATTTATAAACTAACCTTAATTTTTAGTACTTTAATATTTGAATCCTCCAATAACACAAGATTAAATTATATCTATTATTTTTTAGAGTAACACAATTTAGAATATATATCACATTTTTAATCACTCTATAACACTATAAGTACACAAGAACAGACACATAACTTAGCTCATATAGACAATTTTATTAGGTTACACACCGAGAGAATTATGGCACAGTATAATCATTATACCTTATGCAGCAGCCACCAGAGGTATACTCAATACCTTCCACGATATTTTTTAGGCATTTTTTAACCCCTTCGGCATTTGGTTATTAATGAGAGTACCTAGAGACTTTCAACAGAACATACAACCGCGCAGTATACAAGGGACTGCGCGCGTACTTTTTCTTTTTCTTTCTTTTTTAACAACACGGAACTTTATTGAGACAAATATGGACATTCACAAAGGCATACGATTGCATTGCCTATGCTAGAAAGCACACGCAACTCTTCAACCCTGAAAACTTTATCAATGATTAGACCACCACACATGCGCGACCCAATAGAAGATGGGATGCGCGCGCACCTCACAAGATGGCGACGTCCCGTCGCATTAGAGAAACGGGATTGAAACAACACAACGATCAGGATTGGCTAAACCC